>CM062475.1:37415903-37490903 GCA_031479575.1 Coregonus ussuriensis
GTCCTCATCAGAACATTTTGTTGTTTGTGTGATGTGATCCTCATCATAAGAACATTAGTGTGTGTGTGGTCGTGGCCTCTCAAATCAAACATTGTGATGTGTGTGGGTCCTCATCAGAACATTGTGTTGTGTGTGGTCCCTCATCAGAACATTGTGATGTGTGTGTGGTCCTCATCAGAACATTGTGTGTGTGTGTGGTCCCTCATCAGATCAGAACATTGTGTTGTGTGTGGTCCTCATCAGAACATTGTGTTGTGTGTGGTCCTCATCAGAACATTGTGTTGTGTGTGTGGTCCTCATCAGAACATTGTGTTGTGTGTGTGGTCCTCATCAGAACATTGTGTTGTGTGTGGTCCTCATCAGAACATTGTATTGTGTGTGGTCCTCATCAGAACATTGTGTTGTGTGTGGTCCTCATCAGAACATTGTGTTGTGTGTGGTCCTCATCAGAACATTGTGTTGTGTGTGTGGTCCTCATCAGAACATTGTGTTGTGTGTGTGGTCCTCATCAGAACATTGTGTTGTGTGTGTGGTCCTCATCAGAACATTGTGTTGTGTGTGGTCCTCATCAGAACATTGTGTTGTGTGTGGTCCTCATCAGAACATTGTGTTGTGTGTGGTCCTCATCAGAACATTGTGTTGTGTGTGGTCCTCATCAGAACATTGTGTTGTGTTGTGGTCCTCATCAGAACATTGTGTTGTGTGTGGTCCTCATCAGAACATTGTGTTGTGTGTGGTCCTCATCAGAACATTGTGTTGTGTGTGGTCCTCATCAGAACATTGTGTTGTGTGTGTGGTCCTCATCAGAACATTGTGTTGTGTGTGGTCCTCATCAGAACATTGTGTTGTGTGTGGTCCTCATCAGAACATTGTATTGTGTGTGGTCCTCATCAGAACATTGTGTTGTGTGTGGTCCTCATCAGAACATTGTGTTGTGTGTGGTCCTCATCAGAACATTGTGTTGTGTGTGGTCCTCATCAGAACATTGTGTTGTGTGTGGTCCTCATCAGAACATTGTGTTGTGTGTGGTCCTCATCAGAACATTGTGTTGTGTGTGTGGTCCTCATCAGAACATTGTGTTGTGTGTGGTCCTCATCAGAACATTGTGTTGTGTGTGGTCCTCATCAGAACATTGTGTTGTGTGTGTGGTCCTCATCAATCAGAACATTGTGTTGTTGTGTGTGGTCCTCATCAGAACATTGTGTTGTGTGTGGTCCTCATCAGAACATTGTGTTGTGTGTGGTCCTCATCAGAACATTGTGTTGTGTGTGTGGTCCCTCATCAGAACATTGTGTTGTGTGTGGTCCTCATCAGAACATTGTGTTGTGTGTGGTCCTCATCAGAACATTGTGTTGTGTGTGGTCCTCATCAGAACATTGTGTTGTGTGTGGTCCTCATCAGAACATTGTGTTGTGTGTGGTCCTCATCAGAACATTGTGTTGTGTGTGTGGTCCTCATCAGAACATTGTGTTGTGTGTGGTCCTCATCAGAACATTGTGTTGTGTGTGTGTCCTCATCAGAACATTGTGTTGTTGTGTGGTCCTCATCAGAACATTGTGTTGTGTGTGTGGTCCTCATCAGAACATTGTGTTTGTGTGTGGTCCTCATCAGAACAGAACATTGTGTTGTGTGTGGTCCTCATCAGAACATTGTGTTGTGTGTGGTCCTCATCAGAACATTGTGTTGTGTGTGTGGTCCTCATCAGAACATTGTGTTGTGTGTGGTCCTCATCAGAACATTGTGTTGTGTGTGTGGTCCTCATCAGAACATTGTGTTGTGTGTGGTCCTCATCAGAACATTGTGTTGTGTGTGGTCCTCATCAGAACATTGTGTTGTGTGTGGTCCTCATCAGAACATTGTGTTGTGTGTGGTCCTCATCAGAACATTGTGTTGTGTGTGGTCCTCATCAGAACATTGTGTTGTGTGTGGTCCTCATCAGAACATTGTGTTGTGTGTGGTCCTCATCAGAACATTGTGTTGTGTGTGGTCCTCATCAGAACTTTGTATTGTGTGTGGTCCTCATCAGAACATTGTGTTGTGTGTGTGGTCCTCATCAGAACATTGTGTTGTGTTGTGGGGTCCTCATCAGAACATTGTGTTGTGTGTGGTCCTCATCAGAACATTGTGTTGTGTGTGGTCCTCATCAGAACATTGTGTTGTGTGTGTGGTCCTCATCAGAACATTGTGTTGTGTGTGGTCCTCATCAGAACATTGTGTTGTGTGTGGTCCTCATCAGAACATTGTGATTGTGTGTGGTCCTCATCAGAACATTGTGTTGTGTGTGGTCCTCATCAGAACATTGTGTTGTGTGTGGTCCTCATCAGAACATTGTGTTGTGTGTGGTCCTCATCAGAACATTGTGTTGTGTGTGTGGTCCTCATCAGAACATTGTGTTGTGTGTGGTCCTCATCAGAACATTGTGTTGTGTGTGTGGTCCTCATCAGAACATTGTGTTGTGTGTGGTCCTCATCAGAACATTGTGTTGTGTGTGGTCCTCATCAGAACATTGTGTTGTGTGTGTGGTCCTCATCAGAACATTGTGTTGTGTTGTGTGTGTGGTCCTCATCAGAACATTGTGTTGTGTGTGGTCCTCATCAGAACATTGTGTTGTGTGTGGTCCTCATCAGAACATTGTGTTGTGTGTGTGGTCCTCATCAGAACATTGTGTTGTGTTGTGGTCCTCATCAGAACATTGTGTTGTGTGTGGTCCTCATCAGAACATTGTGTTGTGTGTGGTCCTCATCAGAACATTGTGTTGTGTGTGGTCCTCATCAGAACATTGTGTTGTGTGTGGTCCTCATCAGAACATTGTGTTGTGTGTGGTCCTCATCAGAACATTGTGTTGTGTGTGGTCCTCATCAGAACATTGTGTTGTGTGTGGTCCTCATCAGAACATTGTGTTGTGTGTGTGGTCCTCATCAGAACATTGTGTTGTGTGTGGTCCTCATCAGAACATTGTGTTGTGTGTGGTCCTCATCAGAACATTGTGTTGTGGTGTGGTCCTCATCAGAACATTGTGTTGTGTGTGGTCCTCATCAGAACATTGTGTTGTGTGTGGTCCTCATCAGAACATTGTGTTGTGTGTGGTCCTCATCAGAACATTGTGTTGTGTGTGTGGTCCTCATCAGAACATTGTGTTGTGTGTGGTCCTCATCAGAACATTGTGTTGTGTGTGATCCTCATCAGAACATTGTGTTGTGTGTGGCCCTCATCAGAACATTGTGTTGTGTGTGGTCCTCATCAGAACATTGTGTTGTGTGTGGTCCTCATCAGAACATTGTGTTTGTGTGTGGTCCTCATCAGAACATTGTGTTGTGTGTGGTCCTCATCAGAACATTGTGTTGTGTGTGGTCCTCATCAGAACATTGTGTTGTGTGTGGTCCTCATCAGCATCAGAACATTGTGTTGTGTGTGGTCCTCATCAGAACATTGTGTTGTGTGTGGTCCTCATCAGAACATTGTGTTGTGTGTGGTCCTCATCAGAACATTGTGTTGTGTGTGTGGTCCTCATCAGAACATTGTGTTGTGTGTGGTCCTCATCAGAACATTGTGTTGTGTGTGGTCCTCATCAGAACATTGTGTTGTGTGTGGTCCTCATCAGAACATTGTGTTGTGTGTGTGGTCCTCATCAGAACATTGTGTTTGTGTGTGGTCCTCATCAGAACATTGTGTTGTGTGTGGTCCTCATCAGAACATTGTGTTGTGTGTGGTCCTCATCAGAACATTTGTGTCAGACATTGTGTGTGGTCCTCATCAGAACATTGTGTTGTGTGTGGTCCTCATCAGAACATTGTGTTGTGTGTGGTCCTCATCAGAACATTGTGTTGTGTGTGGTCCTCATCAGAACATTGTGTTGTTGTGTGTGGTCCTCATCAGAACATTGTGTTGTGTGTGGTCCTCATCAGAACATTGTGTTGTGTGTGGTCCTCATCAGAACATTGTGTTGTGTGTGGTCCTCATCAGAACATTGTGTTGTGTGTGGTCCTCATCAGAACATTGTGTTGTGTGTGGTCCTCATCAGAACATTGTGTTGTGTGTGGTCCTCATCAGAACATTGTGTTGTGTGTGGTCCTCATCAGAACATTGTGTTGTGTGTGTGGTCCTCATCAGAACATTGTGTTGTGTGTGGTCCTCATCAGAACATTGTGTTGTGTGTGGTCCTCATCAGAACATTGTGTTGTGTGTGGTCCTCATCAGAACATTGTGTTGTGTGTGGTCCTCATCAGAACATTGTGTTGTGTGTGGTCCTCATCAGAACATTGTGTTGTGTGTGGTCCTCATCAGAACATTGTGTTGTGTGGTGGTCCTCATCAGAAGAACATTGTGTTGTGTGTGGTCCTCATCAGAACATTGTGTTGTGTGTGGTCCTCATCAGAACATTGTGTTGTGTGTGGTCCTCATCAGAACATTGTGTTGTGTGTGGTCCTCATCAGAACATTGTGTTGTGTGTGGTCCTCATCAGAACATTGTGTTGTGTGTGGTCCTCATCAGAACATTGTGTTGTGTGTGGTCCTCATCAGAACATTGTGTTGTGTGTGGTCCTCATCAGAACATTGTGTTGTGTGTGGTCCTCATCAGAACATTGTGTTGTGTGTGGTCCTCATCAGAACATTGTGTTGTGTGTGGTCCTCATCAGAACATTGTGTTGTGTGTGGTCCTCATCAGAACATTGTGTTGTGTGTGGTCCTCATCAGAACATTGTGTTGTGTGTGTGGTCCTCATCAGAACATTGTGTTGTGTGTGGTCCTCATCAGAACATTGTGTTGTGTGTGGTCCTCATCAGAACATTGTGTTGTGTTGTGTGTGTGGTCCTCATCAGAACATTGTGTTGTGTGTGGTCCTCATCAGAACATTGTGTTGTGTGTGGTCCTCATCAGAACATTGTGATTGTGTGTGGTCCTCATCAGAACATTGTGTTGTGTTGTGGTCCTCATCAGAACATTGTGTTGTGTGTGGTCCTCATCAGAACATTGTGTTGTGTGTGGTCCTCATCAGAACATTGTGTTGTGTTGTGGTCCTCATCAGAACATTGTGTTGTGTGTGGTCCTCATCAGAACATTGTGTTGTGTGTGGTCCTCATCAGAACATTGTGTTGTGTGTGTGGTCCTCATCAGAACATTGTGTTGTGTGTGGTCCTCATCAGAACATTGTGTTGTGTGTGGTCCTCATCAGTAAATTGTATTGTGTGTGGTCCTCATCAGAACATTGTGTTGTGTGTGGTCCTCATCAGAACATTGTGTTGTGTGTGGTCCTCATCAGAACATTGTGTTTGTTGTGTGTGGTCCTCATCAGAACATTGTGTTGTGTTTGTGGTCCTCATCAGAACATTGTGTTGTGTGTGGTCCTCATCAGAACATTGTGTTGTGTGTGGTCCTCATCAGAACATTGTGTTGTGTGTGGTCCTCATCAGAACATTGTGTTGTGTGTGGTCCTCATCAGAACATTGTGTTGTGTGTGGTCCTCATCAGAACATTGTGTTGTGTGTGGTCCTCATCAGAACATTGTGTTGTGTGTGGTCCTCATCAGAACATTGTGTTGTGTGTGGTCCTCATCAGAACATTGTGTTGTGTTGTGGTCCTCATCAGAACATTGTGTTGTGTGTGGTCCTCATCAGAACATTGTGTTGTGTGTGGTCCTCATCAGAACATTGTGTTGTGTGTGTGGTCCTCATCAGAACATTGTGTTGTGTGTGGTCCTCATCAGAACATTGTGTTGTGTGTGGTCCTCATCAGAACATTGCATTGTGTTGTGTGTGGTCCTCATCAGAACATTGTGTTGTGTGTGTGGTCCTCATCAGAACATTGTGTTGTGTGTGGTCCTCATCAGAACATTGTGTTGTGTGTGGTCCTCATCAGAACATTGTGTTGTGTGTGGTCCTCATCAGAACATTGTGTTGTGTGTGGTCCTCATCAGAACATTGTGTTGTGTGTGGTCCTCATCAGAACATTGTGTTGTGTGTGGTCCTCATCAGAACATTGTGTTGTGTGTGGTCCTCATCAGAACATTGTGTTGTGTGTGGTCCTCATCAGAACATTGTGTTGTGTGTGGTCCTCATCAGAACATTGTGTTGTGTGTGGTCCTCATCAGAACATTGTGTTGTGTGTGGTCCTCATCAGAACATTGTGTTGTGTGTGGTCCTCATCAGAACATTGTGTTGTGTGTGGTCCTCATCAGAACATTGTGTTGTGTGTGTGGTCCTCATCATCAGAACATTGTGTTGTGTGTGTGGTCCTCATCAGAACATTGTGTTGTGTGTGGTCCTCATCAGAACATTGTGTTGTGTGTGGTCCTCATCAGAACATTGTGTTGTGTGTGGTCCTCATCAGAACATTGTGTTGTGTGTGGTCCTCATCAGAACATTGTGTTGTGTGTGGTCCTCATCAGAACATTGTGTTGTGTGTGGTCCTCATCAGAACATTGTGTTGTGTGTGGTCCTCATCAGAACATTGTGTTGTGTGTGGTCCTCATCAGAACATTGTGTTGTGTGTGGTCCTCATCAGAACATTGTGTTGTGTGTGGTCCTCATCAGAACATTGTGTTGTGTGTGGTCCTCATCAGAACATTGTGTTGTGTGTGGTCCTCATCAGAACATTGTTTTGTGTGTGGTCCTCATCAGAACATTGTGTTGTGTGTGGTCCTCATCAGTACATTGTATTGTGTGTGGTCCTCATCAGAACATTGTGTTGTGTGTGGTCCTCATCAGAACATTGTGTTGTGTTTGTGGTCCTCATCAGAACATTGTGTTGTGTGTGGTCCTCATCAGAACATTGTGTTGTGTGTGGTCCTCATCAGAACATTGTGTTGTGTGTGTGGTCCTCATCAGAACATTGTGTTGTGTGTGTGGTCCTCATCAGAACATTGTGTTGTGTGTGGTCCTCATCAGAACATTGTGTTGTGTGTGGTCCTCATCAGAACATTGTGTTGTGTGTGGTCCTCATCAGAACATTGTGTTGTGTGTGGTCCTCATCAGAACATTGTGTTGTGTGTGGTCCTCATCAGAACATTGTGTTGTGTGTGGTCCTCATCAGAACATTGTGTTGTGTGTGGTCCTCATCAGAACATTGTGTTGTGTGTGGTCCTCATCAGAACATTGTGTTGTGTGTGGTCCTCATCAGAACATTGTGTTGTGTGTGGTGTGGTCCTCATCAGAACATTGTGTTGTGTGTGGTCCTCATCAGAACATTGTGTTGTGTGTGGTCCTCATCAGAACATTGTGTTGTGTGTGGTCCTCATCAGAACATTGTGTTGTGTGTGGTCCTCATCAGAACATTGTGTTGTGTGTGTGGTCCTCATCAGAACATTGTGTTGTGTGTGGTCCTCATCAGAACATTGTGTTGTGTGTGGTCCTCATCAGAACATTGTGTTGTGTGTGGTCCTCATCAGAACATTGTGTTGTGTGTGGTCCTCATCAGAACATTGTGTTGTGTGTGGTCCTCATCAGAACATTGTGTTGTGTGTGGTCCTCATCAGAACATTGTGTTGTGTGTGGTCCTCATCAGAACATTGTGTTGTGTGTGGTCCTCATCAGAACATTGTGTTGTGTGTGGTCCTCATCAGAACATTGTGTTGTGTGTGGTCCTCATCAGAACATTGTGTTGTGTGTGGTCCTCGTCCTCATCAGAACATTGTGTTGTGTGTGTGGTCCTCATCAGAACATTGTGTTGTGTGTGGTCCTCATCAGAACATTGTGTTGTGTGTGGTCCTCATCAGAACATTGTGTTGTGTGTGTGGTCCTCATCAGAACATTGTGTTGTGTGTGGTCCTCATCAGAACATTGTGTTGTGTGTGGTCCTCATCAGAACATTGTGTTGTGTGTGTGGTCCTCATCAGAACATTGTGTTGTGTGTGTGGTCCTCATCAGAACATTGTGTTGTGTGTGGTCCTCATCAGAACATTGTGTTGTGTGTGGTCCTCATCAGAACATTGTGTTGTGTGTGTGGTCCTCATCAGAACATTGTGTTGTGTGTGGTCCTCATCAGAACATTGTGTTGTGTGTGGTCCTCATCAGAACATTGTGTTGTGTGTGTGGTCCTCATCAGAACATTGTGTTGTGTGTGGTCCTCATCAGAACATTGTGTTGTGTGTGGTCTGGTCCTCATCAGAACATTGTGTTGTGTGTGGTCCTCATCAGAACATTGTGTTGTGTGTGGTCCTCATCAGAACATTGTGTTGTGTGTGTGGTCCTCATCAGAACATTGTGTTGTGTGTGGTCCTCATCAGAACATTGTGTTGTGTGTGGTCCTCATCAGAACATTGTGTTGTGTGTGTGGTCCTCATCAGAACATTGTGTTGTGTGTGGTCCTCATCAGAACATTGTGTTGTGTGTGGTCCTCATCAGAACATTGTGTTGTGTGTGGTCCTCATCAGAACATTGTGTTGTGTGTGTGGTCCTCATCAGAACATTGTGTTGTGTGTGGTCCTCATCAGAACATTGTGTTGTGTGTGGTCCTCATCAGAACATTGTGTTGTGTGTGGTCCTCATCAGAACATTGTGTTGTGTGTGGTCCTCATCAGAACATTGTGTTGTGTGTGGTCCTCATCAGAACATTGTGTTGTGTGTGTGGTGGTCCTCATCAGAACATTGTGTTGTGTGTGTGGTCCTCATCAGAACATTGTGTTGTGTGTGGCCCTCATCAGAACATTGTGTTGTGTGTGGTCCTCATCAGAACATTGTGTTGTGTGTGGTCCTCATCAGAACATTGTGTTGTGTGTGGTCCTCATCAGAACATTGTGTTGTGTGTGGTCCTCATCAGAACATTGTGTTGTGTGTGGTCCTCATCAGAACATTGTGTTGTGTGTGTGGTCCTCATCAGAACATTGTGTTGTGTGTGGTCCTCATCAGAACATTGTGTTGTGTGTGTGGTCCTCATCAGAACATTGTGTTGTGTGTGGTCCTCATCAGAACATTGTGTTGTGTGTGGTCCTCATCAGAACATTGTGTTGTGTGTGGTCCTCATCAGAACATTGTGTTGTGTGTGGTCCTCATCAGAACATTGTGTTGTGTGTGGTCCTCATCAGAACATTGTGTTGTGTGTGGTCCTCATCAGAACATTGTATTGTGTTGTGTGTGGTCCTCATCAGAACATTGTGTTGTGTGTGGTCCTCATCAGAACATTGTGTTGTGTGTGTGGTCCTCATCAGAACATTGTGTTGTGTGTGGTCCTCATCAGAACATTGTGTTGTGTGTGGTCCTCATCAGAACATTGTGTTGTGTGTGTGGTCCTCATCAGAACATTGTGTTGTGTGTGGTCCTCATCAGAACATTGTGTTGTGTGTGGTCCTCATCAGAACATTGTGTTGTGTGTGGTCCTCATCAGAACATTGTATTGTGTGTGGTTCTCCTCAGAACATTGTGTTGTGTGTGGTCCTCATCAGAACATTGTGTTTGTGTGTGGTCCTCATCAGAACATTGTGTTGTGTGTGGTCCTCATCAGAACATTGTGTTGTGTGTGGTCCTCATCAGAACATTGTGTTGTGTGTGGTCCTCATCAGAACATTGTGTTGTGTGTGGTCCTCATCTCATCAGAACATTGTGTTGTGTGTGGTCCTCATCAGAACATTGTGTTGTGTGTGTGGTCCTCATCAGAACATTGTGTTGTGTGTGGTCCTCATCAGAACATTGTGTTGTGTGTGGTCCTCATCAGAACATTGTGTTGTGTGTGTGGTCCTCATCAGAACATTGTGTTGTGTGTGTGGTCCTCATCAGAACATTGTGTTGTGTGTGGTCCTCATCAGAACATTGTGTTGTGTGTGGTCCTCATCAGAACATTGTGTTGTGTGTGGTCCTCATCAGAACATTGTGTTGTGTGTGGTCCTCATCAGAACATTGTGTTGTGTGTGGTCCTCATCAGAACATTGTGTTGTGTGTGGTCCTCATCAGAACATTGTGTTGTGTGTGGTCCTCATCAGAACATTGTGTTGTGTGTGTGGTCCTCATCAGAACATTGTGTTGTGTGTGGTCCTCATCAGAACATTGTGTTGTGTGTGGTCCTCATCAGAAAGAACATTGTGTTGTGTGTGTGGTCCTCATCAGAACATTGTGTTGTGTGTGGTCCTCATCAGAACATTGTGTTGTGTGTGGTCCTCATCAGAACATTGTGTTGTGTGTGGTCCTCATCAGAACATTGTGTTGTGTGTGGTCCTCATCAGAACATTGTGTTGTGTGTGGTCCTCATCAGAACATTGTGTTGTGTGTGGTCCTCATCAGAACATTGTGTTGTGTGTGGTCCTCATCAGAACATTGTGTTGTGTGTGGTCCTCATCAGAACATTGTGTTGTGTGTGGTCTCATCAGAACATTGTGTTGTGTGTGGTCCTCATCAGAACATTGTGTTGTGTGTGGTCCTCATCAGAACATTGTGTTGTGTGTGGTCCTCATCAGAACATTGTGTTGTGTGTGGTCCTCATCAGAACATTGTGTTGTGTTGTGGTCCTCATCAGAACATTGTGTTGTGTGTGTGGTCCTCATCAGAACATTGTGTTGTGTGGTGTTGTGTGTGGTCCTCATCAGAACATTGTGTTGTGTGTGGTCCTCATCAGAACATTGTGTTGTGTGTGTGGTCCTCATCAGAACATTGTGTTGTGTGTGGTCCTCATCAGAACATTGTGTTGTGTGTGGTCCTCATCAGAACATTGTGTTGTGTGTGTGTCCTCATCAGAACATTGTGTTGTGTGTGGTCCTCATCAGAACATTGTGTTGTGTGTGGTCCTCATCAGAACATTGTGTTGTGTGTGGTCCTCATCAGAACATTGTGTTGTGTGTGGTCCTCATCAGAACATTGTGTTGTGTGTGGTCCTCATCAGAACATTGTGTTGTGTGTGGTCCTCATCAGAACATTGTGTTGTGTGTGGTCCTCATCAGAACATTGTGTTGTGTGTGTGGTCCTCATCAGAACATTGTGTTGTGTGTGGTCCTCATCAGAACATTGTGTTGTGTGTGGTCCTCATCAGAACATTGTGTTGTGTGTGGTCCTCATCAGAACATTGTGTTGTGTGTGGTCCTCATCAGAACATTGTGTTGTGTGTGGTACTCGTCAGAACATTGTGTTGTGTCTGGTTCTCATCAGAACATTGTGTTGTGTTTGTGGTCCACATCAGAACATTGTGATGTGTGTGTGGTCCTCATCAGAACATTGTGTTGTGTGTGGTCTTCATCAGAACATTGTGTTGTGTGTGGTCCTCATCAGAACATTGTGTTGTGTGTGTGGTCCTCATCAGAATATTGTGTTGTGTGTGGTCCTCATCAGAATATTGTGTTGTCTGTGGTCCTCATCAGAACATTGTGTTGTGTGTGTGGTCCTCATCAGAACATTGTGTTGTGTGTGTGATCCTCATCAGAACATTTTGTTGTGTGTGGTCCTCATCAGAACATTGTGTTGTGTTTGGTCCTCATCAGAACATTGTGTTGTGTGTGTGGTTCTCATCAGAACATTGTGTTGTGTGTGGTCCACATCAGAACATTGTGTTGTGTGTGGTCCTCATCAGAACATTTTGTTGTGTGTGTGGTCTCATCAGAACATTGTGTTGTGTGTGTGGTCCTCATCAGAACATTGTGTGTGGTCCTCATCAGAACATTGTGTTGTGTGTGGTCCTCATCAGAACATTGTGTTGTGTGTGGTCCTCATCAGAACATTGTGTTGTGTGTGGTCCTCATCAGAACATTGTGTTGTGTGTGGTCCACATCAGAACATTGTGTTGTGTGTGGTCCTCATCAGAACATTGTGTTGTGTGTGATCCTCATCAGAACATTGTGTTGTGTGTGGTCCACATCAGAACATTGTGTTGTGTGTGGTACTCATCAGAACATTGTGTTGTGTGTGTGGTCCTCATCAGAACATTGTGTTGTGTGTGGTCCACATCAGAACATTGTGCTGTGTGTGGTCCTCATCAGAACATTGTGTTGTGTGTGGTCCTCATCAGAACATTGTGTTGTGTTTGGTCCTCATCAGAACATTGTGTTGTGTGTGGTCCTCGTCAGAACATTGTGTTGTGTGTGGTTCTCATCAGAACATTGTGTTGTGTGTGTGGTCCACATCAGAACATTGTGATGTGTGTGTGGTCCTCATCAGAACATTGTGTTGTGTGTGGTCTTCATCAGAACATTGTGTTGTGTGTGGTCCTCATCAGAACATTGTGTTGTGTGTGTGGTCCTCATCAGAATATTGTGTTGTGTGTGGTCCTCATCAGAATATTGTGTTGTCTGTGGTCCTCATCAGAATTTTGTGTTGTGTGTGTGGTCCTCATCAGAACATTGTGTTGTGTGTGTGATACTCATCAGAACATTGTGATGTGTGTGGTCCTCATCAGAACATTGTGTTGTGTTTTGTCCTCATCAGAACATTGTGTTGTGTGTGTGGTTCTCATCAGAACATTGTGTTGTGTGTGGTCCACATCAGAACATTGTGTTGTGTGTGGTCCTCATCAGAACATTGTGTTGTGTGTGACCCTCATTAGAACATTGTGTTGTGTGTGATCCTCGTCAGAACATTGTGTTGTGTTTGGTCCTCATCAGAACATTGTGTTGTGTGTGGTCCTCATCAGAATATTGTGTTGTGTGTGGTCCTCATCAGAACATTGTGTTGTCTGTGGTCCTCATCAGAACATTGTGTTGTGTGTGTGGTCCTCATCAGAACATTGTGTTGTGTGTGTGATCCTCATCAGAACATTGTGTTGTGTGTGGTCCTCATCAGAACATTGTGTTGTGTTTGGTCCTCATCAGAACATTGTGTTGTGTGTGTGGTTCTCATCAGAACATTGTGTTGTGTGTGGTCCACATCAGAACATTGTGTTGTGTGTGGTCCTCATCAGAACATTGTGTTGTGTGTGACCCTCATCAGAACATTGTGTTGTGTGTGATCCTCGTCAGAACATTGTGTTGTGTGTGTGGTCCTCCTCAGAACATTGTGTTGTGTGTGGTCCTCATCAGAGTAGTGTGTTGTAAGTGGTCCTCATCAGAACATTTTGTTGTGTGTGTGGTCCTCATCAGAATATTGTGTTGTGTGTGGTCCTCATCAGAACATTGTGTTGTCTGTGGTCCTCATCAGAACATTGTGTTGTGTGTGGTCCTCAGAACATTGTGTTGTGTGTGGTTCTCATCAGAACATGGTGTTGTGTGTGTGGTCCTCATCAGAACATTGTGTTGTGTGTGATCCTCATCAGAACATTGTGTTGTGTGTGGTCCTCATCAGAACATTGTGTTCTGTGTGGTCCTCATCAGAACATTGTGTTGTGTGTGGTTCTCATCAGAACATGGTGTTGTGTCTGATCCTCATCAGAACATTGTGTTGTGTGTGATCCTCATCAGAACATTGTGTTGTGTGTGTGGTCCTCATCAGAACATTGTGTTTTGTGTGGTCCTCATCAGAACATTGTGATGTGTGTGGTCCTCATCAGAACATTTTGTTGTGTGTGTGGTCTCATCAGAACATTGTGTTGTGTGTGTGTGGTCCTCATCAGAACATTGTGTGTGTGGTCCTCATCAGAACATTGTGTTGTGTGTGGTCCTCATCAGAACATTGTGTTGTGTGTGGTCCTCATCAGAACATTGTGTTGTGTGTGGTCCTCATCAGAACATTGTGTTGTGTGTGGTCCTCATCAGAACATTGTGTTGTGTGTGATCCTCATCAGAACATTGTGTTGTGTGTGGTCCACATCAGAACATTGTGTTGTGTGTGGTACTCATCAGAACATTGTGTTGTGTGTGTGGTCCTCATCAGAACATTGTGTTGTGTGTGGTCCACATCAGAACATTGTGCTGTGTGTGGTCCTCATCAGAACATTGTGTTGTGTGTGGTCCTCATCAGAACATTGTGTTGTGTTTGGTCCTCATCAGAACATTGTGTTGTGTGTGGTCCTCGTCAGAACATTGTGTTGTGTGTGTGGTCCACATCAGAACATTGTGATGTGTGTGTGGTCCTCATCAGAACATTGTGTTGTGTGTGGTCTTCATCAGAACATTGTGTTGTGTGTGGTCCTCATCAGAACATTGTGTTGTGTGTGTGGTCCTCATAAAAATATTGTGTTGTGTGTGGTCCTCATCAGAATATTGTGTTGTCTGTGGTCCTCATCAGAACATTGTGTTGTGTGTGTGGTCCTCATCAGAACATTGTGTTGTGTGTGTGATCCTCATCAGAACATTGTGTTGTGTGTGGTCCTCATCAGAACATTGTGTTGTGTTTGGTCCTCATCAGAACATTGTGTTGTGTGTGTGGTTCTCATCAGAACAATGTGTTGTGTGTGGTCCACATCAGAACATTGTGTTGTGTATGGTCCTCATCAGAACATTTTTTTGTGTGTGTGGTCTCATCAGAACATTATGTTGTGTGTGTGGTCCTCATCATAATATTGTGTGTGGTCCTCATCAGAACATTGTGTTGTGTGTGGTCCTCATCAGAACATTGTGTTGTGTGTGGTCCTCATCAGAACATTGTGTTGTGTGTGGTCCTCATCAGAACATTGTGTTGTGTGTGGTCCACATCAGAACATTGTGTTGTGTATGGTCCTCGTCAGAACATTGTGTTGTGTGTGGTTCTCATCAGAAAATTGTGTTGTGTGTGTGGTCCACATCAGAACATTGTGATGTGTGTGTGGTCCTCATCAGAACATTGTGTTGTGTGTGGTCTTCATCAGAACATTGTGTTGTGTGTGGTCCTCATCAGAACATTGTGTTGTGTGTGTGGTCCTCATCAGAATATTGTGTTGTGTGTGGTCCTCATCAGAATATTGTGTTGTCTGTGGTCCTCATCAGAACATTGTGTTGTGTGTGTGGTTCTCATCAGAACATTGTGTTGTGTGTGGTCCACATCAGAACATTGTGTTGTGTGTGGTCCTCATCAGAACATTGTGTTGTGTGTGGACCCTCATCAGAACATTGTGTTGTGTGTGGTCCACATCAGAACATTGTGTTGTGTGTGTGGTCCTCATCAGAATATTGTGTTGTGTGTGATCCTCGTCAGAACATTGTGTTGTGTGTGTGGTCCTCATCAGAATATTGTGTTGTGTATGGTCCTCATCAGAACATTGTGTTGTCTGTGGTCCTCAACAGAACATTGTGTTGTGTGTGTGGTCCTCATCAGAACATTGTGTTGTGTGTGTGATCCTCATCAGAACATTGTGTTGTGTGTGGTCCTCATCAGAACATTGTGTTGTGTTTGGTCCTCATCAGAACATTGTGTTGTGTGTGTGGTTCTCATCAGAACATTGTGTTGTGTGTGGTCCTCATCAGAACATTGTGTTGTGTGTGGTCCTCATCAGAACATTGTGTTGTGTGTGGTCCCTCATCAGAACATTGTGTTGTGTGTGATCCTCGTCAGAACATTGTGTTGTGTGTGTGGTCCTCCTCAGAACATTGTGTTGTGTGTGGTCCTCATCAGAGTAGTGTGTTGTGAGTGGTCCTCATCAGAACATTTTGTTGTGTGTGTGGTCCTCATCAGAATATTGTGTTGTGTGTGGTCCTCATCAGAATATTGTGTTGTCTGTGGTCCTCATCAGAACATTGTGTTGTGTGTGTGGTCCTCATCAGAACATTGTGTTGTGTGTGTGATCCTCATCAGAACATTGTGTTGTGTGTGGTCCTCATCAGAACATTGTGTTGTGTTTGGTCCTCATCAGAACATTGTGTTGTGTGTGTGGTTCTCATCAGAACATTGTGTTGTGTGTGGTCCACATCAGAACATTGTGTTGTGTGAGGTCCTCATCAGAACATTTTGTTGTGTGTGTGGTCTCATCAGAACATTGTGTTTTGTGTGTGGTCCTCATCAGAACATTGTGTGTGGTCCTCATCAGAACATTGTGTTGTGTTTGGTCCTCATCAGAACATTGTGTTGTGTGTGGTCCTCATCAGAACATTGTGTTGTGTGTGGTCCTCATCAGAACATTGTGTTGTGTGTGGTCCACATCAGAACATTGTGTTGTGTGTGGTCCTCATCAGAATATTGTGTTGTGTGTGATCCTCATCAGAACATTGTGTTGTGTGTGGTCCACATCAGAACATTGTGTTGTGTGTGGTACTCATCAGAACATTGTGTTGTGTGTGTGGTCCTCATCAGAACATTGTGTTGTGTGTGGTCCACATCAGAACATTGTGCTGTGTGTGGTCCTCATCAGAACATTGTGTTGTGTGTGGTCCTCATCAGAACATTGTGTTGTGTTTGGTCCGCATCAGAACATTGTGTTGTGTGTGGTCCTCGTCAGAACATTGTGTTGTGTGTGGTTCTCATCAGAACATTGTGTTGTGTGTGTGGTCCACATCAGAACATTGTGATGTGTGTGTGGTCCTCATCAGAACATTGTGTTGTGTGTGGTCTTCATCAGAACATTGTGTTGTGTGTGGTCCTCATCAGAACATTGTGTTGTGTGTGTGGTCCTCATCAGAATATTGTGTTGTGTGTGGTCCTCATCAGAATATTGTGTTGTCTGTGGTCCTCATCAGAACATTGTGTTGTGTGTGTGGTCCTCATCAGAACATTGTGTTGTGTGTGTGATCCTCATCAGAACATTGTGATGTGTGTGGTCCTCATCAGAACATTGTGTTGTG
This sequence comes from Coregonus ussuriensis, assembly GCA_031479575.1. NCBI lineage: Eukaryota > Metazoa > Chordata > Actinopteri > Salmoniformes > Salmonidae > Coregonus > Coregonus ussuriensis. The sequence continues at coordinate 37,432,437 of CM062475.1, forward strand.
TTTGGTCCTCATCAGAACATTGTGTTGTGTGTGTGGTTCTCATCAGAACATTGTGTTGTGTGTGGTCCACATCAGAACATTGTGTTGTGTGTGGTCCTCATCAGAACATTGTGTTGTGTGTGACCCTCATCAGAACATTGTGTTGTGTGTGATCCTCGTCAGAACATTGTGTTGTGTGTGTGGTCCTCATCAGAATATTGTGTTGTGTGTGGTCCTCATCAGAACATTGTGTTGTCTGTGGTCCTCATCAGAACATTGTGTTGTGTGTGTGGTCCTCATCAGAACATTGTGTTGTGTGTATGATCCTCATCAGAACATTGTGTTGTGTGTGGTCCTCATCAGAACATTGTGTTGTGTTTGGTCCTCATCAGAACATTGTGTTGTGTGTGTGGTTCTCATCAGAACATTGTGTTGTGTGTGGTCCACATCAGAACATTGTGTTGTGTGTGGTCCTCATCAGAACATTGTGTTGTGTGTGACCCTCATCAGAACATTGTGTTGTGTGTGATCCTCGTCAGAACATTGTGTTGTGTATGTGGTCCTCCTCAGAACATTGTGTTGTGTGTGGTCCTCATCAGAGTAGTGTGTTGTAAGTGGTCCTCATCAGAACATTTTGTTGTGTGTGTGGTCCTCATCAGAATATTGTGTTGTGTGTGGTCCTCATCAGAACATTGTGTTGTCTGTGGTCCTCATCAGAACATTGTGTTGTGTGTGGTCCTCATCAGAACATTGTGTTGTGTGTGGTTCTCATCAGAACATGGTGTTGTGTGTGTGGTTCTCATCAGAACATTGTGTTGTGTGTGGTCCACATCAGAACATTGTGTTGTGTGTGGTCCACATCAGAACATTGTGTTGTGTGTGGTCCTCATCAGAACATTGTGTTGTGTGTGACCCTCATCAGAACATTGTGTTGTGTGTGATCCTCGTCAGAACATTGTGTTGTGTATGTGGTCCTCCTCAGAACATTGTGTTGTGTGTGGTCCTCATCAGAGTAGTGTGTTGTAAGTGGTCCTCATCAGAACATTTTGTTGTGTGTGTGGTCCTCATCAGAATATTGTGTTGTGTGTGGTCCTCATCAGAACATTGTGTTGTCTGTGGTCCTCATCAGAACATTGTGTTGTGTGTGGTCCTCATCAGAACATTGTGTTGTGTGTGGTTCTCATCAGAACATGGTGTTGTGTGTGTGGGTCTCATCAGAACATTGTGTTGTTTGTGATCCTCATCAGAACATTGTGTTGTGTGTGGTCCTCATCAGAACATTGTGTTCTGTGTGGTCCTCATCAGAACATTGTGTTGTGTGTGGTCCTCATCAGAACATTGTGTTGTGTGTGGTCCACATCAGAACATTGTGCTGTGTGTGGTCCTCATCAGAACATTGTGTTGTGTGTGGTCCTCATCAGAACATTGTGTTGTGTTTGGTCCTCATCAGAACATTGTGTTGTGTGTGGTCCTCGTCAGAACATTGTGTTGTGTGTGGTTCTCATCAGAACATTGTGTTGTGTGTGTGGTCCACATCAGAACATTGTGATGTGTGTGTGGTCCTCATCAGAACATTGTGTTGTGTGTGGTCTTCATCAGAACATTGTGTTGTGTGTGGTCCTCATCAGAACATTGTGTTGTGTGTGTGGTCCTCATCAGAATATTGTGTTGTGTGTGGTCCTCATCAGAATATTGTGTTGTCTGTGGTCCTCATCAGAACATTGTGTTGTGTGTGTGGTCCTCATCAGAACATTGTGTTGTGTGTGTGATCCTCATCAGAACATTGTGATGTGTGTGGTCCTCATCAGAACATTGTGTTGTGTTTGGTCCTCATCAGAACATTGTGTTGTGTGTGTGGTTCTCATCAGAACATTGTGTTGTGTGTGGTCCACATCAGAACATTGTGTTGTGTGTGGTCCTCATCAGAACATTGTGTTGTGTGTGACCCTCATCAGAACATTGTGTTGTGTGTGATCCTCGTCAGAACATTGTGTTGTGTGTGTGGTCCTCATCAGAATATTGTGTTGTGTGTGGTCCTCATCAGAACATTGTGTTGTCTGTGGTCCTCATCAGAACATTGTGTTGTGTGTGTGGTCCTCATCAGAACATTGTGTTGTGTGTATGATCCTCATCAGAACATTGTGTTGTGTGTGGTCCTCATCAGAACATTGTGTTGTGTTTGGTCCTCATCAGAACATTGTGTTGTGTGTGTGGTTCTCATCAGAACATTGTGTTGTGTGTGGTCCACATCAGAACATTGTGTTGTGTGTGGTCCTCATCAGAACATTGTGTTGTGTGTGACCCTCATCAGAACATTGTGTTGTGTGTGATCCTCGTCAGAACATTGTGTTGTGTGTGTGGTCCTCCTCAGAACATTGTGTTGTGTGTGGTCCTCATCAGAGTAGTGTGTTGTAAGTGGTCCTCATCAGAACATTTTGTTGTGTGTGTGGTCCTCATCAGAATATTGTGTTGTGTGTGGTCCTCATCAGAACATTGTGTTGTCTGTGGTCCTCATCAGAACATTGTGTTGTGTGTGGTCCTCATCAGAACATTGTGTTGTGTGTGGTTCTCATCAGAACATGGTGTTGTGTGTGTGGGTCTCATCACAACATTGTGTTGTGTGTGATCCTCATCAGAACATTGTGTTGTGTGTGGTCCTCATCAGAACATTGTGTTCTGTGTGGTCCTCATCAGAACATTGTGTTGTGTGTGGTTCTCATCAGAACATGGTGTTGTGTCTGATCCTCATCAGAACATTGTGTTGTGTGTGATCCTCATCAGAACATTGTGTTGTGTGTGTGGTCCTCATCAGAACATTGTGTTGTGTGTGGTCCTCATCAGAACATTGTGTTGTGTTTGGTCCTCATCAGAACATTGTGTTGTGTGTGTGGTTCTCATCAGAACAATGTGTTGTGTGTGGTCCACATCAGAACATTGTGTTGTGTATGGTCCTCATCAGAACATTTTTTTTGTGTGTGTGGTCTCATCAGAACATTATGTTGTGTGTGTGGTCCTCATCATAATATTGTGTGTGGTCCTCATCAGAACATTGTGTTGTGTGTGGTCCTCATCAGAACATTGTGTTGTGTGTGGTCCTCATCAGAACATTGTGTTGTGTGTGGTCCTCATCAGAACATTGTGTTGTGTGTGGTCCACATCAGAACATTGTGTTGTGTATGGTCCTCGTCAGAACATTGTGTTGTGTGTGGTTCTCATCAGAAAATTGTGTTGTGTGTGTGGTCCACATCAGAACATTGTGATGTGTGTGTGGTCCTCATCAGAACATTGTGTTGTGTGTGGTCTTCATCAGAACATTGTGTTGTGTGTGGTCCTCATCAGAACATTGTGTTGTGTGTGTGGTCCTCATCAGAATATTGTGTTGTGTGTGGTCCTCATCAGAATATTGTGTTGTCTGTGGTCCTCATCAGAACATTGTGTTGTGTGTGTGGTTCTCATCAGAACATTGTGTTGTGTGTGGTCCACATCAGAACATTGTGTTGTGTGTGGTCCTCATCAGAACATTGTGTTGTGTGTGACCCTCATCAGAACATTGTGTTGTGTGTGGTCCACATCAGAACATTGTGTTGTGTGTGTGGTCCTCATCAGAATATTGTGTTGTGTGTGATCCTCGTCAGAACATTGTGTTGTGTGTGTGGTCCTCATCAGAATATTGTGTTGTGTATGGTCCTCATCAGAACATTGTGTTGTCTGTGGTCCTCAACAGAACATTGTGTTGTGTGTGTGGTCCTCATCAGAACATTGTGTTGTGTGTGTGATCCTCATCAAACATTGTGTTGTGTGTGGTCCTCATCAGAACATTGTGTTGTGTTTGGTCCTCATAAGAACATTGTGTTGTGTGTGTGGTTCTCATCAGAACATTGTGTTGTGTGTGGTCCACATCAGAACATTGTGTTGTGTGTGGTCCTCATCAGAACATTGTGTTGTGTATGACCCTCATCAGAACATTGTGTTGTGTTTGATCCTCGTCAGAACATTGTGTTGTGTGTGTGGTCCTCCTCAGAACATTGTGTTGTGTGTGGTCCTCATCAGAGTAGTGTGTTGTGAGTGGTCCTCATCAGAACATTTTGTTGTGTGTGTGGTCCTCATCAGAATATTGTGTTGTGTGTGGTCCTCATCAGAATATTGTGTTGTCTGTGGTCCTCATCAGAACATTGTGTTGTGTGTGTGGTCCTCATCAGAACATTGTGTTGTGTGTGTGATCCTCATCAGAACATTGTGTTGTGTGTGGTCCTCATCAGAACATTGTGTTGTGTTTGGTCCTCATCAGAACATTGTGTTGTGTGTGTGGTTCTCATCAGAACATTGTGTTGTGTGTGGTCCACATCAGAACATTGTGTTGTGTGAGGTCCTCATCAGAACATTTTGTTGTGTGTGTGGTCTCATCAGAACATTGTGTTTTGTGTGTGGTCCTCATCAGAACATTGTGTGTGGTCCTCATCAGAACATTGTGTTGTGTTTGGTCCTCATCAGAACATTGTGTTGTGTGTGGTCCTCATCAGAACATTGTGTTGTGTGTGGTCCTCATCAGAACATTGTGTTGTGTGTGGTCCACATCAGAACATTGTGTTGTGTGTGGTCCTCATCAGAATATTGTGTTGTGTGTGATCCTCATCAGAACATTGTGTTGTGTGTGGTCCACATCAGAACATTGTGTTGTGTGTGGTACTCATCAGAACATTGTGTTGTGTGTGTGGTCCTCATCAGAACATTGTGTTGTGTGTGGTCCACATCAGAACATTGTGCTGTGTGTGGTCCTCATCAGAACATTGTGTTGTGTGTGGTCCTCATCAGAACATTGTGTTGTGTTTGGTCCGCATCAGAACATTGTGTTGTGTGTGGTCCTCGTCAGAACATTGTGTTGTGTGTGGTTCTCATCAGAACATTGTGTTGTGTGTGTGGTCCACATCAGAACATTGTGATGTGTGTGTGGTCCTCATCAGAACATTGTGTTGTGTGTGGTCTTCATCAGAACATTGTGTTGTGTGTGGTCCTCATCAGAACATTGTGTTGTGTGTGTGGTCCTCATCAGAATATTGTGTTGTGTGTGGTCCTCATCAGAATATTGTGTTGTCTGTGGTCCTCATCAGAACATTGTGTTGTGTGTGTGGTCCTCATCAGAACATTGTGTTGTGTGTGTGATCCTCATCAGAACATTGTGATGTGTGTGGTCCTCATCAGAACATTGTGTTGTGTTTGGTCCTCATCAGAACATTGTGTTGTGTGTGTGGTTCTCATCAGAACATTGTGTTGTGTGTGGTCCACATCAGAACATTGTGTTGTGTGTGGTCCTCATCAGAACATTGTGTTGTGTGTGACCCTCATCAGAACATTGTGTTGTGTGTGATCCTCGTCAGAACATTGTGTTGTGTGTGTGGTCCTCATCAGAATATTGTGTTGTGTGTGGTCCTCATCAGAACATTGTGTTGTCTGTGGTCCTCATCAGAACATTGTGTTGTGTGTGTGGTCCTCATCAGAACATTGTGTTGTGTGTATGATCCTCATCAGAACATTGTGTTGTGTGTGGTCCTCATCAGAACATTGTGTTGTGTTTGGTCCTCATCAGAACATTGTGTTGTGTGTGTGGTTCTCATCAGAACATTGTGTTGTGTGTGGTCCACATCAGAACATTGTGTTGTGTGTGGTCCTCATCAGAACATTGTGTTGTGTGTGACCCTCATCAGAACATTGTGTTGTGTGTGATCCTCGTCAGAACATTGTGTTGTGTATGTGGTCCTCCTCAGAACATTGTGTTGTGTGTGGTCCTCATCAGAGTAGTGTGTTGTAAGTGGTCCTCATCAGAACATTTTGTTGTGTGTGTGGTCCTCATCAGAATATTGTGTTGTGTGTGGTCCTCATCAGAACATTGTGTTGTCTGTGGTCCTCATCAGAACATTGTGTTGTGTGTGGTCCTCATCAGAACATTGTGTTGTGTGTGGTTCTCATCAGAACATGGTGTTGTGTGTGTGGTTCTCATCAGAACATTGTGTTGTGTGTGGTCCACATCAGAACATTGTGTTGTGTGTGGTCCACATCAGAACATTGTGTTGTGTGTGGTCCTCATCAGAACATTGTGTTGTGTGTGACCCTCATCAGAACATTGTGTTGTGTGTGATCCTCGTCAGAACATTGTGTTGTGTATGTGGTCCTCCTCAGAACATTGTGTTGTGTGTGGTCCTCATCAGAGTAGTGTGTTGTAAGTGGTCCTCATCAGAACATTTTGTTGTGTGTGTGGTCCTCATCAGAATATTGTGTTGTGTGTGGTCCTCATCAGAACATTGTGTTGTCTGTGGTCCTCATCAGAACATTGTGTTGTGTGTGGTCCTCATCAGAACATTGTGTTGTGTGTGGTTCTCATCAGAACATGGTGTTGTGTGTGTGGGTCTCATCACAACATTGTGTTGTTTGTGATCCTCATCAGAACATTGTGTTGTGTGTGGTCCTCATCAGAACATTGTGTTCTGTGTGGTCCTCATCAGAACATTGTGTTGTGTGTGGTCCTCATCAGAACATTGTGTTGTGTGTGGTCCACATCAGAACATTGTGCTGTGTGTGGTCCTCATCAGAACATTGTGTTGTGTGTGGTCCTCATCAGAACATTGTGTTGTGTTTGGTCCTCATCAGAACATTGTGTTGTGTGTGGTCCTCGTCAGAACATTGTGTTGTGTGTGGTTCTCATCAGAACATTGTGTTGTGTGTGTGGTCCACATCAGAACATTGTGATGTGTGTGTGGTCCTCATCAGAACATTGTGTTGTGTGTGGTCTTCATCAGAACATTGTGTTGTGTGTGGTCCTCATCAGAACATTGTGTTGTGTGTGTGGTCCTCATCAGAATATTGTGTTGTGTGTGGTCCTCATCAGAATATTGTGTTGTCTGTGGTCCTCATCAGAACATTGTGTTGTGTGTGTGGTCCTCATCAGAACATTGTGTTGTGTGTGTGATCCTCATCAGAACATTGTGATGTGTGTGGTCCTCATCAGAACATTGTGTTGTGTTTGGTCCTCATCAGAACATTGTGTTGTGTGTGTGGTTCTCATCAGAACATTGTGTTGTGTGTGGTCCACATCAGAACATTGTGTTGTGTGTGGTCCTCATCAGAACATTGTGTTGTGTGTGACCCTCATCAGAACATTGTGTTGTGTGTGATCCTCATCAGAACATTGTGTTGTGTGTGTGGTCCTCATCAGAATATTGTGTTGTGTGTGGTCCTCATCAGAACATTGTGTTGTCTGTGGTCCTCATCAGAACATTGTGTTGTGTGTGTGGTCCTCATCAGAACATTGTGTTGTGTGTATGATCCTCATCAGAACATTGTGTTGTGTGTGGTCCTCATCAGAACATTGTGTTGTGTTTGGTCCTCATCAGAACATTGTGTTGTGTGTGTGGTTCTCATCAGAACATTGTGTTGTGTGTGGTCCACATCAGAACATTGTGTTGTGTGTGGTCCTCATCAGAACATTGTGTTGTGTGTGACCCTCATCAGAACATTGTGTTGTGTGTGATCCTCGTCAGAACATTGTGTTGTGTGTGTGGTCCTCCTCAGAACATTGTGTTGTGTGTGGTCCTCATCAGAGTAGTGTGTTGTAAGTGGTCCTCATCAGAACATTTTGTTGTGTGTGTGGTCCTCATCAGAATATTGTGTTGTGTGTGGTCCTCATCAGAACATTGTGTTGTCTGTGGTCCTCATCAGAACATTGTGTTGTGTGTGGTCCTCATCAGAACATTGTGTTGTGTGTGGTTCTCATCAGAACATGGTGTTGTGTGTGTGGGTCTCATCACAACATTGTGTTGTGTGTGATCCTCATCAGAACATTGTGTTGTGTGTGGTCCTCATCAGAACATTGTGTTCTGTGTGGTCCTCATCAGAACATTGTGTTGTGTGTGGTTCTCATCAGAACATGGTGTTGTGTCTGATCCTCATCAGAACATTGTGTTGTGTGTGATCCTCATCAGAACATTGTGTTGTGTGTGTGGTCCTCATCAGAACATTGTGTTTTGTGTGGTCCTCATCAGAACATTGTGTTGTGTGTGGTCCTCATCAGAACATTTTGTTGTGTGTGTGGTCTCATCAGAACATTGTGTTGTGTGTGGTCCTCGTCAGAACATTGTGTTGTGTGTGGTTCTCATCAGAACATTGTGTTGTGTGTGGTCCTCATCAGAACATTGTGTTGTGTGTGGTCCTCATCAGAACATTGTGTTGTGTGTGGTCCTCATCTGAACATTGTGTTGTGTGTGGCCCACATCAGAACATTGTGTTGTGTGTGGTCCTCATCAGAACATTGTGTTGTGTGTGATCCTCATCAGAACATTGTGTTGTGTGTGGTCCACATCAGAACATTGTGTTGTGTGTGGTACTCATCAGAACATTGTGTTGTGTGTGTGGTCCTCATCAGAACATTGTGTTGTGTGTGGTCCACATCAGAACATTGTGCTGTGTGTGGTCCTCATCAGAACATTGTGTTGTGTGTGGTCCTCAACAGAACATTGTGTTGTGTTTGGTCCTCATCAGAACATTGTGTTGTGTGTGGTCCTCGTCAGAACATTGTGTTGTGTGTGGTTCTCATCAGAACATTGTGTTGTGTGTGTGGTCCACATCAGAACATTGTGATGTGTGTGTGGTCCTCATCAGAACATTGTGTTGTGTGTGGTCTTCATCAGAACATTGTGTTGTGTGTGGTCCTCATCAGAACATTGTGTTGTGTGTGTGGTCCTCATAAAGATATTGTGTTGTGTGTGGTGCTCATCAGAATATTGTGTTGTCTGTGGTCCTCATCAGAACATTGTGTTGTGTGTGTGATCCTCATCAGAACATTGTGTTGTGTGTGGTCCTCATCAGAACATTGTGTTGTGTTTGGTCCTCATCAGAACATTGTGTTGTGTGTGTGGTTCTCATCAGAACATTGTGTTGTGTGTGGTCCACATCAGAACATTGTGTTGTGTATGGTCCTCATCAGAACATTTTGTTGTGTGTGTGGTCTCATCAGAACATTATGTTGTGTGTGTGGTCCTCATCATAACATTGTGTGTGGTCCTCATCAGAACATTGTGTTGTGTGTGGTCCTCATCAGAACATTGTGTTGTGTGTGGTCCTCATCAGAACATTGTGTTGTGTGTGGTCCTCATCAGAACATTGTGTTGTGTGTGGTCCACATCAGAACATTGTGTTGTGTGTGGTACTCATCAGAACATTGTGTTGTGTGTGTGGTCCTCATCAGAACATTGTGTTGTGTGTGGTCCACATCAGAACATTGTGCTGTTTGTGGTCCTCATCAGAACATTGTGTTGTGTGTGGTCCTCATCAGAACATTGTGTTGTGTGTGGTCCTCATCAGAACATTGTGTTGTGTTTGGTCCTCATCAGAACATTGTGTTGTGTGGTCCTCGTCAGAACATTGTGTTGTGTGTGGTTCTCATCAGAAAATTGTGTTGTGTGTGTGGTCCACATCAGAACATTGTGATGTGTGTGTGGTCCTCATCAGAACATTGTGTTGTGTGTGGTCTTCATCAGAACATTGTGTTGTGTGTGGTCCTCATCAGAACATTGTGTTGTGTGTGTGGTCCTCATCAGAATATTGTGTTGTGTGTGGTCCTCATCAGAATATTGTGTTGTCTGTGGTCCTCATCAGAACATTGTGTTGTGTGTGTGGTTCTCATCAGAACATTGTGTTGTGTGTGGTCCACATCAGAACATTGTGTTGTGTGTGGTCCTCATCAGAACATGGTGTTGTGTGTGACCCTCATCAGAACATTGTGTTGTGTGTGATCCTCGTCAGAACATTGTGTTGTGTGTGTGGTCCTCATCAGAATATTGTGTTGTGTGTGGTCCTCATCAGAACATTGTGTTGTCTGTGGTCCTCAAAGTAGAACATTGTGTTGTGTGTGTGGTCCTCATCAGAACATTGTGTTGTGTGTGTGATCCTCATCAGAACATTGTGTTGTGTGTGGTCCTCATCAGAACATTGTGTTGTGTTTGGTCCTCATCAGAACATTGTGTTGTGTGTGGTCCTCGTCAGAACATTGTGTTGTGTGTGGTTCTCATCAGAAAATTGTGTTGTGTGTGTGGTCCACATCAGAACATTGTGATGTGTGTGTGGTCCTCATCAGAACATTGTGTTGTGTGTGGTCTTCATCAGAACATTGTGTTGTGTGTGGTCCTCATCAGAACATTGTGTTGTGTGTGTGGTCCTCATCAGAATATTGTGTTGTGTGTGGTCCTCATCAGAATATTGTGTTGTCTGTGGTCCTCATCAGAACATTGTGTTGTGTGTGTGGTTCTCATCAGAACATTGTGTTGTGTGTGGTCCACATCAGAACATTGTGTTGTGTGTGGTCCTCATCAGAACATGGTGTTGTGTGTGACCCTCATCAGAACATTGTGTTGTGTGTGATCCTCGTCAGAACATTGTGTTGTGTGTGTGGTCCTCATCAGAATATTGTGTTGTGTGTGGTCCTCATCAGAACATTGTGTTGTCTGTGGTCCTCAAAGTAGAACATTGTGTTGTGTGTGTGGTCCTCATCAGAACATTGTGTTGTGTGTGTGATCCTCATCAGAACATTGTGTTGTGTGTTGTCCTCATCAGAACATTGTGTTGTGTTTGGTCCTCATCAGAACATTGTGTTGTGTGTGTGGTTCTCATCAGAACATTGTGTTGTGTGTGGTCCACATCAGAACATTGTGTTGTGTGTGGTCCTCATCAGAACATTGTGTTGTGTGTGACCCTCATCAGAACATTGTGTTGTGTGTGATCCTCGTCAGAACATTGTGTTGTGTGTGTGGTCCTCCTCAGAACATTGTGTTGTGTGTGGTCCTCATCAGAGTAGTGTGTTGTGAGTGGTCCTCATCAGAACATTTTGTTGTGTGTGTGGTCCTCATCAGAATATTGTGTTGTGTGTGGTCCTCATCAGAACATTGTGTTGTCTGTGGTCCTCATCAGAACATTGTGTTGTGTGTGGTCCTCATCAGAACATTGTGTTGTGTGTGGTTCTCATCAGAACATGGTGTTGTGTGTGTGGGTCTCATCAGAACATTGTGTTGTTTGTGATCCTCATCAGAACATTGTGTTGTGTGTGGTCCTCATCAGAACATTGTGTTCTGTGTGGTCCTCATCAGAACATTGTGTTGTGTGTGGTCCTCATCAGAACATTGTGTTGTGTGTGGTCCACATCAGAACATTGTGCTGTGTGTGGTCCTCATCAGAACATTGTGTTGTGTGTGGTCCTCATCAGAACATTGTGTTGTGTTTGGTCCTCATCAGAACATTGTGTTGTGTGTGGTCCTCGTCAGAACATTGTGTTGTGTGTGGTTCTCATCAGAACATTGTGTTGTGTGTGTGGTCCACATCAGAACATTGTGATGTGTGTGTGGTCCTCATCAGAACATTGTGTTGTGTGTGGTCTTCATCAGAACATTGTGTTGTGTGTGGTCCTCATCAGAACATTGTGTTGTGTGTGGTCCTCATCAGAATATTGTGTTGTGTGTGGTCCTCATCAGAATATTGTGTTGTCTGTGGTCCTCATCAGAACATTGTGTTGTGTGTGTGGTCCTCATCAGAACATTGTGTTGTGTGTGTGATCCTCATCAGAACATTGTGATGTGTGTGGTCCTCATCAGAACATTGTGTTGTGTTTGGTCCTCATCAGAACATTGTGTTGTGTGTGTGGTTCTCATCAGAACATTGTGTTGTGTGTGGTCCACATCAGAACATTGTGTTGTGTGTGGTCCTCATCAGAACATTGTGTTGTGTGTGGGCCCTCATCAGAACATTGTGTTGTGTGTGATCCTCGTCAGAACATTGTGTTGTGTGTGTGGTCCTCATCAGAATATTGTGTTGTGTGTGGTCCTCATCAGAACATTGTGTTGTCTGTGGTCCTCATCAGAACATTGTGTTGTGTGTGTGGTCCTCATCAGAACATTGTGTTGTGTGTATGATCCTCATCAGAACATTGTGTTGTGTGTGGTCCTCATCAGAACATTGTGTTGTGTTTGGTCCTCATCAGAACATTGTGTTGTGTGTGTGGTTCTCATCAGAACATTGTGTTGTGTGTGGTCCACATCAGAACATTGTGTTGTGTGTGGTCCTCATCAGAACATTGTGTTGTGTGTGACCCTCATCAGAACATTGTGTTGTGTGTGATCCTCGTCAGAACATTGTGTTGTGTGTGTGGTCCTCCTCAGAACATTGTGTTGTGTGTGGTCCTCATCAGAGTAGTGTGTTGTAAGTGGTCCTCATCAGAACATTTTGTTGTGTGTGTGGTCCTCATCAGAATATTGTGTTGTGTGTGGTCCTCATCAGAACATTGTGTTGTCTGTGGTCCTCATCAGAACATTGTGTTGTGTGTGGTCCTCATCAGAACATTGTGTTGTGTGTGGTTCTCATCAGAACATGGTGTTGTGTGTGTGGGTCTCATCACAACATTGTGTTGTGTGTGATCCTCATCAGAACATTGTGTTGTGTGTGGTCCTCATCAGAACATTGTGTTCTGTGTGGTCCTCATCAGAACATTGTGTTGTGTGTGGTTCTCATCAGAACATGGTGTTGTGTCTGATCCTCATCAGAACATTGTGTTGTGTGTGATCCTCATCAGAACATTGTGTTGTGTGTGTGGTCCTCATCAGAACATTGTGTTTTGTGTGGTCCTCATCAGAACATTGTGTTGTGTGTGGTCCTCATCAGAACATTTTGTTGTGTGTGTGGTCTCATCAGAACATTGTGTTGTGTGTGTGTGGTCCTCATCAGAACATTGTGTGTGGTCCTCATCAGAACATTGTGTTGTGTGTGGTCCTCATCAGAACATTGTGTTGTGTGTGGTCCTCATCAGAACATTGTGTTGTGTGTGGTCCTCATCTGAACATTGTGTTGTGTGTGGCCCACATCAGAACATTGTGTTGTGTGTGGTCCTCATCAGAACATTGTGTTGTGTGTGATCCTCATCAGAACATTGTGTTGTGTGTGGTCCACATCAGAACATTGTGTTGTGTGTGGTACTCATCAGAACATTGTGTTGTGTGTGTGGTCCTCATCAGAACATTGTGTTGTGTGTGGTCCACATCAGAACATTGTGCTGTGTGTGGTCCTCATCAGAACATTGTGTTGTGTGTGGTCCTCAACAGAACATTGTGTTGTGTTTGGTCCTCATCAGAACATTGTGTTGTGTGTGGTCCTCGTCAGAACATTGTGTTGTGTGTGGTTCTCATCAGAACATTGTGTTGTGTGTGTGGTCCTCATCAGAACATTGTGATGTGTGTGTGGTCCTCATCAGAACATTGTGTTGTGTGTGGTCTTCATCAGAACATTGTGTTGTGTGTGGTCCTCATCAGAACATTGTGTTGTGTGTGTGGTCCTCATAAAGATATTGTGTTGTGTGTGGTGCTCATCAGAATATTGTGTTGTCTGTGGTCCTCATCAGAACATTGTGTTGTGTGTGTGATCCTCATCAGAACATTGTGTTGTGTGTGGTCCTCATCAGAACATTGTGTTGTGTTTGGTCCTCATCAGAACATTGTGTTGTGTGTGTGGTTCTCATCAGAACATTGTGTTGTGTGTGGTCCACATCAGAACATTGTGTTGTGTATGGTCCTCATCAGAACATTTTGTTGTGTGTGTGGTCTCATCAGAACATTATGTTGTGTGTGTGGTCCTCATCATAACATTGTGTGTGGTCCTCATCAGAACATTGTGTTGTGTGTGGTCCTCATCAGAACATTGTGTTGTGTGTGGTCCTCATCAGAACATTGTGTTGTGTGTGGTCCTCATCAGAACATTGTGTTGTGTGTGGTCCACATCAGAACATTGTGTTGTGTGTGGTACTCATCAGAACATTGTGTTGTGTGTGTGGTCCTCATCAGAACATTGTGTTGTGTGTGGTCCACATCAGAACATTGTGCTGTTTGTGGTCCTCATCAGAACATTGTGTTGTGTGTGGTCCTCATCAGAACATTGTGTTGTGTGTGGTCCTCATCAGAACATTGTGTTGTGTTTGGTCCTCATCAGAACATTGTGTTGTGTGTGGTCCTCGTCAGAACATTGTGTTGTGTGTGGTTCTCATCAGAAAATTGTGTTGTGTGTGTGGTCCACATCAGAACATTGTGATGTGTGTGTGGTCCTCATCAGAACATTGTGTTGTGTGTGGTCTTCATCAGAACATTGTGTTGTGTGTGGTCATCATCAGAACATTGTGTTGTGTGTGTGGTCCTCATCAGAATATTGTGTTGTGTGTGGTCCTCATCAGAATATTGTGTTGTCTGTGGTCCTCATCAGAACATTGTGTTGTGTGTGTGGTTCTCATCAGAACATTGTGTTGTGTGTGGTCCACATCAGAACATTGTGTTGTGTGTGGTCCTCATCAGAACATGGTGTTGTGTGTGACCCTCATCAGAACATTGTGTTGTGTGTGATCCTCGTCAGAACATTGTGTTGTGTGTGTGGTCCTCATCAGAATATTGTGTTGTGTGTGGTCCTCATCAGAACATTGTGTTGTCTGTGGTCCTCAAAGTAGAACATTGTGTTGTGTGTGTGGTCCTCATCAGAACATTGTGTTGTGTGTGTGATCCTCATCAGAACATTGTGTTGTGTGTGGTCCTCATCAGAACATTGTTTTGTGTTTGGTCCTCATCAGAACATTGTGTTGTGTGTGGTCCTCGTCAGAACATTGTGTTGTGTGTGGTTCTCATCAGAACATTGTGTTGTGTGTGTGGTCCACATCAGAACATTGTGATGTGTGTGTGGTCCTCATCAGAACATTGTGTTGTGTGTGGTCCTCATCAGAACATTGTGTTGTGTGTGGTCCTCATCAGAACATTGTGTTGTGTGTGTGGTCCTCATCAGAATATTGTGTTGTGTGTGGTCCTCATCAGAATATTGTGTTGTCTGTGGTCCTCATCAGAACATTGTGTTGTGTGTGTGGTTCTCATCAGAACATTGTGTTGTGTGTGGTCCACATCAGAACATTGTGTTGTGTGTGGTCCTCATCAGAACATGGTGTTGTGTGTGGTCCCTCATCAGAACATTGTGTTGTGTGTGATCCTCATCAGAACATTGTGTTGTGTGTGTGGTCCTCATCAGAATATTGTGTTGTGTGTGGTCCTCATCAGAACATTGTGTTGTCTGTGGTCCTCAAAGTAGAACATTGTGTTGTGTGTGTGGTCCTCATCAGAACATTGTGTTGTGTGTGTGATCCTCATCAGAACATTGTGTTGTGTGTGGTCCTCATCAGAACATTGTGTTGTGTTTGGTCCTCATCAGAACATTGTGTTGTGTGTGTGGTTCTCATCAGAACATTGTGTTGTGTGTGGTCCACATCAGAACATTGTGTTGTGTGTGGTCCTCATCAGAACATTGTGTTGTGTGTGACCCTCATCAGAACATTGTGTTGTGTGTGATCCTCGTCAGAACATTGTGTTGTGTGTGTGGTCCTCCTCAGAACATTGTGTTGTGTGTGGTCCTCATCAGAGTAGTGTGTTGTGAGTGGTCCTCATCAGAACATTTTGTTGTGTGTGTGGTCCTCATCAGAATATTGTGTTGTGTGTGGTCCTCATCAGAACATTGTGTTGTCTGTGGTCCTCATCAGAACATTGTGTTGTGTGTGGTCCTCATCAGAACATTGTGTTGTGTGTGGTTCTCATCAGAACATGGTGTTGTGTGTGTGGTCCTCATCAGAACATTGTGTTGTGTGTGATCCTCATCAGAACATTGTGTTCTGTGTGGTCCTCATCAGAACATTGTGTTGTGTGTGGTTCTCATCAGAACATGGTGTTGTGTGTGATCCTCATCAGAACATTGTGTTGTGTGTGATCCTCATCAGAACATTGTGTTGTGTGTGTGGTCCTCATCAGAACATTGTGTTTTGTGTGGTCCTCATCAGAACATTGTGTTGTGTGTGGTCCTCATCAGTACATTGTGTTGTGTGTGATCCTCATCAGAACATTGTGTTGTGTGTGTGGTCCTCATCAGAACATTTTATTGTGTGTGGTCCTCATCAGAACATTGTGTTGTGTGTGGTCCTCATCAGAACATTGTGTTGTGTTTGTGGTCCTCATCAGAACATTGTGTTGTGTGTGGTCCTCATCAGAACATTGTGTTGTGTGTGTGGTCCTCCTCAGAACATTGTGTTGTGTGTGGTCCTCGTCAGAACATTGTGTTGTGTGTGATCCTCATCAGAACATTGTGTTGTGTGTGTGGTCCTCATCAGAACATTTTGTTGTGTGTGTGGTCCTCATCATAACATTTTGTTGTGTGTGTGGTCCTCATCAGAACATTGTGTTTTGTGTGTGGTCCTCATCAGAACATTTTGTTGTGTGTGTGGTCCTCATCATAACATTTTGTTGTGTGTGTGGTCCTCATCAGAACATTTTGTTGTGTGTGTGGTCCTCATCAGAACATTTTGTTGTTTGTGTTGTCCTCATCAGAACATTTTGTTGTGTGTGTGGTCCTCATCAGAATATTGTGTTGTGTGTGGTCCTCATCAGAACATTGTGTTGTCTGTGGTCCTCATCAGAACATTGTGTTGTGTGTGGTCCTCATCAGAACATTGTGTTGTGTGTGGTTCTCATCAGAACATGGTGTTGTGTGTGTGGGTCCTCATCAGAACATTGTGTTGTGTGTGATCCTCATCAGAACATTGTGTTGTGTGTGGTCCTCATCAGAACATTGTGTTCTGTGTGGTCCTCATCAGAACATTGTGTTGTGTGTGGTTCTCATCAGAACATGGTGTTGTGTCTGATCCTCATCAGAACATTGTGTTGTGTGTGATCCTCATCAGAACATTGTGTTGTGTGTGTGGTCCTCATCAGAACATTGTGTTTTGTGTGGTCCTCATCAGAACATTGTGTTGTGTGTGGTCCTCATCAGAACATTTTGTTGTGTGTGTGGTCTCATCAGAACATTGTGTTGTGTGTGTGTGGTCCTCATCAGAACATTGTGTGTGGTCCTCATCAGAACATTGTGTTGTGTGTGGTCCTCATCAGAACATTGTGTTGTGTGTGGTCCTCATCAGAACATTGTGTTGTGTGTGGTCCTCATCAGAACATTGTGTTGTGTGTGGTCCACATCAGAACATTGTGTTGTGTGTGGTCCTCATCAGAACATTGTGTTGTGTGTGATCCTCATCAGAACATTGTGTTGTGTGTGGTCCACATCAGAACATTGTGTTGTGTGTGGTACTCATCAGAACATTGTGTTGTGTGTGTGGTCCTCATCAGAACATTGTGTTGTGTGTGGTCCACATCAGAACATTGTGCTGTGTGTGGTCCTCATCAGAACATTGTGTTGTGTGTGGTCCTCAACAGAACATTGTGTTGTGTTTGGTCCTCATCAGAACATTGTGTTGTGTGTGGTCCTCGTCAGAACATTGTGTTGTGTGTGGTTCTCATCAGAACATTGTGTTGTGTGTGTGGTCCACATCAGAACATTGTGATGTGTGTGTGGTCCTCATCAGAACATTGTGTTGTGTGTGGTCTTCATCAGAACATTGTGTTGTGTGTGGTCCTCATCAGAACATTCTGTTGTGTGTGTGGTCCTCATAAAAATATTGTGTTGTGTGTGGTCCTCATCAGAATATTGTGTTGTCTGTGGTCCTCATCAGAACATTGTGTTGTGTGTGTGGTCCTCATCAGAACATTGTGTTGTGTGTGTGATCCTCATCAGAACATTGTGTTGTGTGTGGTCCTCATCAGAACATTGTGTTGTGTTTCGTCCTCATCAGAACATTGTGTTGTGTGTGTGGTCCTCATCATAACATTGTGTGTGGTCCTCATCAGAACATTGTGTTGTGTGTGGTCCTCATCAGAACATTGTGTTGTGTGTGGTCCTCATCAGAACATTGTGTTGTGTGTGGTCCTCATCAGAACATTGTGTTGTGTGTGGTCCACATCAGAACATTGTGTTGTGTGTGGTCCTCATCAGAACATTGTGTTGTGTGTGGTCCACATCAGAACATTGTGTTGTGTGTGGTACTCATCAGAACATTGTGTTGTGTTTGTGGTCCTCATCAGAACATTGTGTTGTGTGTGGTCCACATCAGAACATTGTGCTGTTTGTGGTCCTCATCAGAACATTGTGTTGTGTGTGGTCCTCATCAGAACATTGTGTTGTGTGTGGTCCTCATCAGAACATTGTGTTGTGTTTGGTCCTCATCAGAACATTGTGTTGTGTGTGGTCCTCGTCAGAACATTGTGTTGTGTGTGTGGTCCTCATCAGAAAATTGTGTTGTGTGTGTGGTCCACATCAGAACATTGTGATGTGTGTGTGGTCCTCATCAGAACATTGTGTTGTGTGTGGTCTTCATCAGAACATTGTGTTGTGTGTGGTCCTCATCAGAACATTGTGTTGTGTGTGTGGTCCTCATCAGAATATTGTGTTGTGTGTGGTCCTCATCAGAATATTGTGTTGTCTGTGGTCCTCATCAGAACATTGTGTTGTGTGTGTGGTTCTCATCAGAACATTGTGTTGTGTGTGGTCCACATCAGAACATTGTGTTGTGTGTGGTCCTCATCAGAACATTGTGTTGTGTGTGACCCTCATCAGAACATAGTGTTGTGTGTGATCCTCGTCAGAACATTGTGTTGTGTGTGTGGTCCTCATCAGAATATTGTGTTGTGTGTGGTCCTCATCAGAACATTGTGTTGTCTGTGGTCCTCAAAGTAGAACATTGTGTTGTGTGTGTGGTCCTCATCAGAACATTGTGTTGTGTGTGTGATCCTCATCAGAACATTGTGTTTTGTGTGGTCCTCATCAGAACATTGTGTTGTGTTTGGTCCTCATCAGAACATTGTGTTGTGTGTGATCCTCGTCAGAACATTGTGTTGTGTGTGTGGTCCTCCTCAGAACATTGTGTTGTGTGTGGTCCTCATCAGAGTAGTGTGTTGTGAGTGGTCCTCATCAGAACATTTTGTTGTGTGTGTGGTCCTCATCAGAATATTGTGTTGTGTGTGGTCCTCATCAGAACATTGTGTTGTCTGTGGTCCTCATCAGAACATTGTGTTGTGTGTGGTCCTCATCAGAACATTGTGTTGTGTGTGGTTCTCATCAGAACATGGTGTTGTGTGTTTGGTCCTCATCAGAACATTGTGTTGTGTGTGATCCTCATCAGAACATTGTGTTGTGTGTGGTCCTCATCAGAACATTGTGTTCTGTGTGGTCCTCATCAGAACATTGTGTTGTGTGTGGTTCTCATCAGAACATGGTGTTGTGTGTGATCCTCATCAGAACATTGTGTTGTGTGTGATCCTCATCAGAACATTGTGTTGTGTGTGTGGTCCTCATCAGAACATTGTGTTTTGTGTGGTCCTCATCAGAACATTGTGTTGTGTGTGGTCCTCATCAGTACATTGTGTTGTGTGTGATCCTCATCAGAACATTGTGTTGTGTGTGTGGTCCTCATCAGAACATTTTATTGTGTGTGGTCCTCATCAGAACATTGTGTTGTGTGTGGTCCTCATCAGAACATTGTGTTGTGTTTGTGGTCCTCATCAGAACATTGTGTTGTGTGTGGTCCTCGTCAGAACATTGTGTTGTGTGTGATCCTCATCAGAACATTGTGTTGTGTGTGTGGTCCTCATCAGAACATTTTGTTGTGTGTGTGGTCCTCATCATAACATTTTGTTGTGTGTGTGGTCCTCATCAGAACATTGTGTTTTGTGTGTGGTCCTCATCAGAACATTGTGTTGTGTGTGTGGCCCTCATCAGAACATTGTGTTGTGTGTGTGGTCCTCATCAGAACATTTTGTTGTGTGTGTGGTCCTCATCAGAACATTTTGTTGTTTGTGTTGTCCTCATCAGAACATTGTGTTTTGTGTGTGGTCCTCATCAGAACATTGTGTTGTGTGTGTTGTCCACATCAGAACATTGTGTTGTGTGTGTGGTCCTCATCAGAACACTGTGTTGTGTGTGGTCCTCATCAGAACATTGTGTTGTGTGTGGTCCTCATCAGAACATTGTGTTGTGTGTGTGGTCCTCATCAGAACATTGTATTGTGTGTGGTCCTCATCAGAACATTGTGTTGTGTGTGGTGCTCATCAGATCATTTTGTTGCGTGTTTGGTCCTCATCAGAACATTGTGTTGTGTGTGGTCCTCATCAGAACATTTTGTTGTTTGTGTGGTCCTCATCAGAACATTGTGTTGTGTGTGGCCCTCATCAGAACATTGTGTTGTGTATGTGGTCCTCATCAGAACATTGTGTTGTGTGTGGTCCTCATCAGAACATTGTGTTGTGTGTGTTGTCCACATCAGAACATTGTGTTGTGTGTGTGGTCCTCATCAGAACACTGTGTTGTGTGTGGTCCTCATCAGAACATTGTGTTGTGTGTGGTCCTCATCAGAACATTGTATTGTGTGTGGTCCTCATCAGAACATTGTGTTGTGTGTGGTGCTCATCAGATCATTTTGTTGCGTGTTTGGTCCTCATCAGAACATTGTGTTGTGTGTGGTCCTCATCAGAACATTTTGTTGTGTGTGTGGTCCTCATCAGAACATTGTGTTGTGTGTGTGGTCCTCATCAGAACATTGTGTTGTGTGTGTGGTCCTCATCAGAACATTGTGTTGTGTGTGGTCCTCATCAGAACATTGTGTTGTGTGTGGTCCTCATCAGAACATTTTGTTGTGTGTGTGGTCCTCATCAGAACATTTTGTTGTGTGTGTGGTCCTCATCAGAACATTGTGTTGTGTGTGTGGTCCTCATCAGAACACTGTGTTGTGTGTGGTCCTCATCAGAACATTGTGTTGTGTGTGGTCCTCATCAGAACATTGTATTGTGTGTGGTCCTCATCAGAACATTGTGTTGTGTGTGGTGCTCATCAGATCATTTTGTTGCGTGTTTGGTCCTCATCAGAACATTGTGTTGTGTGTGGTCCTCATCAGAACATTTTGTTGTGTGTGTGGTCCTCATCAGAACATTGTGTTGTGTGTGTGGTCCTCATCAGAACATTGTGTTGTGTGTGTGGTCCTCATCAGAACATTGTGTTGTGTGTGGTCCTCATCAGAACATTGTGTTGTGTGTGGTCCTCATCAGAACATTTTGTTGTGTGTGTGGTCCTCATCAGAACATTTTGTTGTGTGTGTGGTCCTCATCAGAACATTGTGTTGTGTGTGGTCCTCATCAGAACTGAGCCCACCATGAGGCTGCATTTGTTCCAATTCTACACAAGGTCATCATTCCGTGCTGAACTAAGGCAGAACTCTATAGAAGAGGAGAGAGCCATGCTCCAAGTTACTGATAACAAAACCTATAACGTAGGATGTGAATGCAATACATCCTGCCTTTTGAAAGCCCATTTTTAGTAATGAAATGTTGTCGTTGCTCCATGATAACTTAGTCCTAATTTCCTTTTTCCTTCCCTGTTTAGCTGTGGAGCAACATCTGTTTAGCTGTGGAGCAACGTCTGTTTATCTGTGGAGCAGCGTCTGTTTAGCTGTGGAGCAACGTCTGTTTAGCTGTGGAGCAACGTCTGTTTATCTGTGGAGCAGCGTCTGTTTAGCTGTGGAGCAACGTCTGTTTAGCTGAGGAGCAACGTCCGTTTAGCTGTGGAGCAACGTCTGTTTAGCTGTGGAGCAACGTCTGTTTAGCTGTGGAGCAACGTCCGTTTAGCTGTGGAGCAACGTCTGTTTAGCTGTGGAGCAACGTCTGTTTAGCTGTGGAGCAACGTTTGGCCACAGAGACCTTTCAATACAGCTACTGGAAGATCTGTTTGATTTTCTTAATGTTATTTTGAATCACACAGGTTGCCGTAGTGATGCAAACGTTATAGGATGAACCACCAGCACCCAGAATGCTTCTGTTGCAAAATGGCTCGTAATGAAAACGATGTCCTTTTCTGTGGGTTCTGTGGGTTTTCTTGAATTCAGTGGCAAAGTTCTCTACAAATAAATAATGGTTGTTGTGGTGCAGACAGTATATAATACTATCGAATGGGTTGCAGTGGTTCAATACTAATATACAACATGTCAAAAGACATCAGGGCCTCAGTAATCTCGGTTACCAAGAACTAACATTCTCACTAAAGTTGTCACTTCCTGTTTAACACATGAATCTGTCCACAAGAGATTAGGGCCTCTGAATCCCATAGGACATAAATGACTTTGATCCAATCAAATATCAATCAAAGTTAGGCACATCCAGCTGCAGTGCAGTAGGTCTTCAGTGATTGTGATTGGTTAAAAGCCCTAACCCAGGCCAACGCCCATCAGAGAATAAGAATCCTGTCACAGATACAGTGATCTGTCCTTGAGCTGTTCTTGTCTATTAATGTTATGTTTTATGTCATGTTTCATGTTTTGTGTGGACCCCAGGAAAAGTAGCTGCTGCTTTTGCAACAGCTAATGGCAATCCTAATAAAATACCAAATACCAAATGGTGGCTCTTGCTTGCCCTCTTGCTTTGAGTTGGCTAATGATGCCACGCCATGTAATTATCCCTGGTAAGCTTTTTAATGACAGACATTGACATTAGCTGATCCTGCCCTCCTTGTCTCTCAGCTCCACCCATGTTGTTGCAGTGCCAGGCAGGTTGTTTGGTCTACCTGGAGGCCATTTTGAAACACGCTAGTGCTAGCTAGGCCAGGAGGCCATTTTGAAACTCGCTAATGTTATAGGTCATAATGTGACGTCCATTCTGTGGTTATCATTTTTTAACCCCAACAACAAGTAATTAGATTATAATACTAATGGAGGTGTTTCTGTACTAGAGCTGTAACTGGCTAAACTTGTGATGGGGAGTACGACCTCAAATACCATCATTACCACCTTCCTTATTGCGCCACCATAAGCATTAAGCACCTTATGTATGTTTTTCCATAAACATGCTTGTTTGTGAACTTTAAATCAAGTTCCACATTGTGTTGATAAAATCCATGGCCCAGTGCATTTATTGTATCTGTACCGTTCCCTCTATGTAAGGCCTTTACAGTAAGGAAATAGCTGAATTAGTTAGGCTAGCTAACTGTAATTTGTCTACATTGGTCAGGCTAGCTAACTGTAATTTATCTACATTGGTCAGGCTAGCTAACTGTAATTTATCTACATTGGTCAGGCTAGCTAACTGTAATTTATCTACATTGGTCAGGCTAGCTAACTGTAGTTTATCTACATACAGTGAGGGAAAAAAAGTATTTGATCCCCTGCTGATTTTGTACGTTTGCCCACTGACAAAGATATGATCAGTCTCTAATTTTAATGGTAGGTTTATTTGAACAGTGAGAGACAGAATAACAACAACAAAATACAGAAAAACGCATGTCAAAAATGTTATAAATTGATTTGCATTTTAATGAGGAAAATAAGTATTTGACCCCTCTGCGAAACATGACTTAGTACTTGGTGGCAAAACCCTTGTTGGCAATCACAGAGGTCAGACGTTTCTTGTAGTTGGCCACCAGGTTTGCACACACCTCAGGAGAGATTTTGTTCCACTCCTCTTTGCAGATCTTCTCCAAGTCATTAAGGTTTCGAGGCTGACGTTTGGCAACTCGAACCTTCAGCTCCCTCCACAGACATTCTATGGGATTAAGGTCTGGAGACTGGCTAGGCCACTCCAGGACCTTAATGTGCTTCTTCTTGAGCCACTGCTTTGTTGCCTTGGCCGTGTGTTTTGGGTCACTGTCATGCTGGAATACCCATCCACGACCCATTTTCGATACCCTGGCTGAGGGAAGGAGGTTCTCACCCAAGATTTGACGGTACATGGCCCCGTCCATTGTCCCTTTGATGCGGTGAAGTTGTCCTGTCCCCTTAGCAGAAAAACACCCCCAAAGCATAACGTTTCCACCTCCATGTTTGACGGTGGGGATGGTGGTCTTGGGGGTCATAGGCAGCATTCCTCCTCCTCCAAACACGGCGAGTTTAGTTGATGCCAAAGAGCTCGATTTTGGTCTCATCTGACCACAACACTTTCACCCAGTTCTCCTCTGAATCATTCAGATGTTCATTGGCAAACTTCAGATGGCCCTGTATATGTGCTTTCTTGAGCAGGGGGACCTTGCGGGCGCTGCAGGATTTCAGTCCTTCACGGCGTAGTGTGTTACCAATTGTTTTCTTGGTGACTATGGTCCCAGCTGCCTTGAGATCATTGACAAGATCCGCCCGTATAGTTCTGGGCAGATTCCTCACCGTTCTCATGATCATTGCAACTCCACGAGGTGAGATCTTGCATGGAGCCCCAGGCCGAGGGAGATTGACAGTTATTTTGTGTTTCTTCCATTTGCAAATAATCGCACCAACTGTTGTCACCTTCTCACCAAGCTGCTTGGCGATGGTCTTGTAGCCCATATCCAGCCTTGTGTAGGTCTACAATCTTGTCCCTGACATCCTTGGAGAGCTCTTTGGTCTTGGCGATGGTGGAGAGTTTGGAATCTGATTGATTGATTGCTTCTGTGGACAGGTGTCTTTTATACAGGTAACAAACTGAGATTAGGAGCACTCCCTTTAAGAGTGTGCTCCTAATCTCAGCTCGTTACCTGTATGAAAGACACCTGGGAGCCAGAAATCTTTCTGATTGAGAGGGGGTCAAATACTTATTTCCCTCATTAAAATGCAAATCAATTTATTAAATTTTTAACATGCATTTTTCTGGATTTTTTTGTGGTTATTCTGTCTCTCACTGTTCAAATAATCCTACCATTAAAATTATAGACAGATCATATCTTTGTCAGTGGGCAAACGCACCAAATCAAAAGGGGATCAAATACTTTTTTTCCCCTCACTGCAGGTCAGGCTAGCTAACTGTAATGTGTCTACATTGGTTAGTTTATCTTATTGTGACTTTGGGTTAAATGAACTGTTTTTGGTGATGCTATGTTACTCTAATTACGGGGTATATTAGCCCTTTGTGTCCATTGGCACTGCAAGCTGCTGCAGCATCAGCTCTCACTAGCTGTAGGTGAGTATACATGCTGTGGGTGAGTATACATGCTGTGGGTGAGTATACATGCTGTGGGTGAGTATACATGCTGTGGGTGAGTAGACATGCTGTGGGTGAGTAGACATGCTGTGGGTGAGTAGACATGCTGTGGGTGAGTATACATGCTGTGGGTGAGTATATATGCTGTGGGTGAGTATACATGCTGTGGGTGAGTATATATGCTGTGGGTGAGTATACATGCTGTGGGTGAGTATACATGCTGTGGGTGAGTATACATGATGTGGGTGAGTATATATGCTGTGGGTGAGTATACATGCTGTGGTTGAGTATACATGCTGTAGGTGAGTATACATGCTGTGGGTGAGTATATATGCTGTGGGTGAGTATACATGATGTGGGTGAGTATACATGCTGTGGGTGAGTAGACATGCTGTGGGTGAGTAGACATGCTGTGGGTGAGTAGACATGCTGTGGGTGAGTAGACATGCTGTGGGTGAGTATACATGCTGTGGGTGAATATACATGCAGGTGCATTCAATAATTCAGTCCTTGTTGCGCTGAGCATCGATGGTGATAAGCTTCTGGGCAGAGAGCCAGAATCCCTGTTGTCAAGTAGTGGACAGACAGACAGACAGAGAACTCACACTACGATGCTACCCTGCCAGCCTGTCTGACAGTCATCAGGCCATATCTACTATCCCAGTCTGAAGGAATGAAGACTATCGTTGTTAGTATTGGGTATAGATCAGGCTTTAGTCTGGTTGATTTCATTACCCATACCAGCTTTATGGATGGTCATTTGACTGAAGATGGAGCTCAGGCATTATGTAAGGGTGTCTGTCTTCTAACTTTAGCTACGTCCTGGTTTCTGAATCATCGTCATGGTAATACAGCAGTTATGTCAAATCCTTGAGGTTAATCCTAGATGTGTGAGTGAGTGTAGACTGCAATGTCAGAAGGAATATATATCTGGATTAAGATGCCCAACAACCCTCCGGTCATTACACATCACGCCAACACACACACTAAAACATACGCCCTAACACACCTCCGTTAACATAGACACGCTAACGCTAACAGACACGCTAACACACACACACACACACACACACACACACACACACACACACACACACACACACACAGACACACACACACACACACACAATGTTGTGTCATGGAAGAGGGAGTGTTGCACTGATGAAGATCTTCCAGCCCGGAGGCTAGTCGCACATAGATTATTGTTCTCTCCTGCTGCTGGTCAATACAGCTAATCCAGCATGAAATTATATTTTGTTCAAGATAAAAAAGGAGAAGGCTTGTCATCATTTTAAAATGTTCATGGCATCAAAATGTGAGGCTTTAAAGATAAATACTTGCTGGCAGCGGGGACCGGGTTGATTTTATTTCATAGCTGTCACACAGCATTACATGGTCCTCCATCACAGTACTGAGATGTAAATAACTGTTAAACACTAGCTACCGCACGGGCCAACAACCCATCCAATAATATTATTCTATCTATCCTAAAGTTAGACAGTTATAAAAAAACGTCAGTACAGTTATATTATAACCTTTATGTTTTGTATTTATTTAAATGAAGTCGTTATGAACAAATGATGAATATCTAAGTCCACAGTAGTTTTGTTGGAGCTAACAGACAGACATACACTACCGTTCAAAAGTTTGGGGTCACTTAGAAATGTCCTTGTTTTCGAAAGAAAAGCAATTTTTTTGTCCATTAAAATAACATCAAACTGATCAGAAATACAGTGTAGACATTGTTAATGTTGTAAATGGCTATTGTAGCTGGAAACGGCAGATTTTTACTGGAATATCTACAAAGGCGTACAGAGGCCCATTATCAGCAACCATCAGTCCTGTGTTCCAATGGCACGTTGTGTTTGCTAATCCAAGTTTATCATTTTAAAAGGATAATTGATCATTAGGAAAACCCTTTTGCAATTATGTTAGCACAGCTGAAAACTGTTGTGCTGATTAAAGATGCAATAAAACTGGCCTTCTTGAGACTAGTTGAGTATCTGGAGCATCAGCAATTGTGGGTTCGAATACAGGCTCAAAATGGCCAGAAACAAATAACTTTCTTCTGAAACTCGCAAGAGGACAACTGAGCAAGAGGACAAATACATTAGAGTGTCTAGTTTGAGAAACAGACGCCTCACAGGTCCTCAACTGGCAGCATCATTAAATAGTATCCGCAAAACACCAGTCTCAACGTCAACAGTGAAGAGGCGACTCCGGGATGCTGACCCTCTAGGCAGAGTTGCAAAGAAAAAGCCATATCTCAGACTGGCCAATGAAAAGAAAAGATTAAGATGGGCAAAAGAACACAGACACTGGACAGAGGAAGATTGGAGAAAAGTGTTATGGACAGACGAATCGAAGTTTGAGGTGTTCGGATCACAAAGAAGAACATTTGTGAGACGCAGACCAAATGAAAAGATGCTGGAGGAGTGCTTGATGCCATCTGTCAAGCATGGTGGAGGCAATGTGATGGTCTGGGGGTGCTTTGATGGTGGTAAAGTGGGAGATTTGCCATACCCTGTGGACGGCGCTTGATTGGAGCCAATTTCCTCCTACAACAGGACAATGACCCAAAGCACAGCTCCAAACTATGCAATAACTATTTAGGGAAGAAGCAGTCAGCTGGTATTCTGTCTATAATGGAGTGGCCAGCACAGTCACCAGATCTCAACCCTATTGAGCTGTTGTGGGAGCAGCTTGACCGTATGGTACGTAAGAAGTGCCCATCAAGCCAATCCAACTTGTGGGAGGTGCTTCAGGAAGATTGGGGTGAAATCTCTTCAGATCACCTCAACAAATTGACAACTAGAATGCCAAAGGTCTGCAAGGCTGTAATTGCTGCAAATGGAGGATTCTTTGACGAAAGAAAAGTTTGAAGGACACAATTATTATTTCAATTAAAAATCTTTATTTCTAACCTTGTCAATGACTACATTTCCTATTCATTTTGCTATATGTCCTATTGAAACTAATTTCATGTATGTTTACATGGAAAACAAGGACATTTCTAAGTGACCCCAAACTTTTGAACGGTAGTGTATTTCAGGACTATTGACTAGCCCTTACATAATCCTCCTTCTGCCTCATCCAATATGCAAGGATTTCTATGTGTCCTTGTGTCTATGTGTCAGAGGTACTTAGAGGCTGCAGTGGTCTGATGGTTTGAGTCCCAAATGGCACCCTAGAGCACATCTTTTAACCAGAGCCCCATAGGTCAAAAGTAGTACACTTTATAGGGATGCCTTTTGGGACGTAGCCATGGCTAAAACACTTGAGGTGATAAGAGCTCTGCCAGGATCTTTCTCCTCCTGGATGTTATGTAACTAGTGTTGATTCAATAGCTGCTCTGTGCAGGCTGGATATACATTTACATTTTTACATTTTAGTCATTTAGCAGACGCTCTTATCCAGAGCGACTTACAGGAGCAATTAGGGTTAAGTGCCTTGCTTAAGGGCACATCGACAGATTTTTCACCTAGTCGGCTCGGGGATTAGAACCAGCGACCTTTCGGTTACTGGCACAACGCTCTTACCCACTAAGCTACCTGCCGCCCATATGATGCACAATGGACTAGATCTATCTGTCAGTGACGTCCAATAAAACACGTTTTATAATGCCTACCTCCAAAATGGCACTCTAGTCCCTACATAGTGCACTGCATTTGACCAGGGCCCACCAAAATATGTGCACTCAGAAAGTATTCAGACCCCTTGTCCTTTTTCACATTTTGTTTTACGTTACAGCCTTATTCTAAAATGGATTAAATCATTTTTCCACCTCAATGATCTACACACAATACCCGATAATGACAAAGCAATAATAGGTTTTTAGAAATGTTTGCACATTTATTAAAAATACAAAACTGAAATATGACATTTACATAAGTATTCAGACCCTTTACTCAGTACTTTGTTGAAGCACCTTTGGCAGCGATTACAGCCTCGAGTCTTCTTGGGTATGACGCTACATGCTTGGCACACCTGTATTTGGGGAGTTTCTCCCATTCTTCTCTGCTGATCCTCTCAGGGGAGTGTCGCTGCACAGCTATTTTCAGGTCTCTCTAGAGATGTTCGATCAGGTTCAAGTCCGGGCTCTGGCTGCGCCACTGAAGGACATTCAGAAATTTGTCCGGAAGCCACTCCTGCGTTGTCTTGGCTGTGTGCTTAGGGTCGTTGTCCTGTTGGAAGGTGAACCTTCGCCCCAGTCTGAGGTCCTGAGCAGAGGAACTCTGGAGCTCTGTCAGAGTGACCATCGGGTTCTTGGTCACCTCCCTGACCAAGGCCCTTCTCCCCCGATTGCTCAGTTTGGCCGGGCGGCCAGCTCTAGGAAGAGTCTTGGTGGTTCCAAACTTATTCCATTTAAGAATGATGGAGGCCACTGTGTTCTTGGGGACTTTCAATGCTACAGAAATGTTTTGGTACCCTTCCCCAGATCTGTGCCTTGACACAATCCTGTCTCGGAGCTCCACGGACAATTCCTTCGACCTCATGGCTTGGTTTTTCCTCTGACATGCACTGTGAACTGTGGGACCTTATATAGACAGGTTTATGCATTTCCAAATCATGTCCAATCAATTGAATGTACAATGTTTCAACAATCAAGTTGTAGAAACATCTCAAGGATGATCAATGGAAACAGGATGCACGTGAGCTCAACTTCGAGTCTCATAGCAGAGGGTCTGAATACTTATGTAAATTAGGTATCTGTTTTTTATTTTTAATACATTTGCACACGCTTTGTCATTATGGGGTATTGTGTGTAGATTGATGAGGGAAAAAAATAATGTATACATTTTTTAATAAGGCTGTGTGATGGAGTGAGAGGATGGGTCTGTGAAGGCCAGTATATTCCTGCTCGTTGGCTCCATCTGCTGGCCTGGAGAGAGGATGGCCCTAATTACACACCTGAATTGAATTAGCTTGGAGGTTGGGTGGTGGCTGTTTTAACCTGGCTTTGGCCAGATCTGTTTTTTGGTCTGGAGCAGCAAGAGCTGACAGGCAGGACCCTCCAACCCTGGGAGGGATATCGAACCCAACTGGACAGGAACCTACCGGACGTTACTTGGCTGTAGACCTGACCCAAGTAAGGACAAGCCTTTGAATTTCTGTTTTCTTTTGTTGGATATGCCGGTAAACAGCTTAGCTGTCCGGTAGCAGAGAGCGGCCGGAAGACCTGTGTAGAAAGGCTCAAAGACGAGCTAGGTATTGGTTTGGTTTTATTCTCACCCAGCGCTGTGGCCCATTCTTCTTTCTTTCCCTGAATAAAAGTCCTGGGTCGTTTCCCTGGAGAAAGGTCCAGGGTCGTTTCCCTGGAGAAAGGTCCAGGGTCATTTCCCTGGAGAAAGGTCCAGGTTCGTTTCCCTGGAGAAAGGTCCTGGGTCGTTTCCCTGGAGAAAGGTCCAGGGTCGTTTCCCTGGAGAAAGGTCCAGGGTCGTTTCCCTGGAGAAAGGTCCAGGGTCGTTTCCCTGGAGAATGGTCCTGGGTCGTTTCCCTGGAGAAAGTTCCAGGGTCGTTTCCCTGGAGAAAGTTCCAGGGTCGTTTCCCTGGAGAAAGGTCCTGGGTCGTTTCCCTGGAGAAAGGTCCAGGGTCGTTTCCCTGGAGAAAGGTCCAGGGTCGTTTCCCTGGAGAAAGGTCCAGGGTCGTTTCCCTGGAGAAAGGTCCAGGGTCGTTTCCCTGGAGAAAGGTCCAGGGTCGTTTCCCTGTAGAAAGGTCCAGGGTCGTATCCCTGGAGAAAGGTCCATTTTGGTCTATGCTTGTGTTACTTCACACTCTCGTCAGTTGTTGGCCCCGCCCCCCTGACCACTACAGCTGTAACGTAAGAAAATGTGGAAAAAATGAAGGGGTCTGAATCCTTTCTGTATGCACTGTACAGGGGGATAGGGAGCTAATGTCTTTAAATGCAGACCATTATTTTCACTATCAGTAGATTGATATGTTTGCTCTTTCTCTGAATTCTCTCATCAGGATATAATATCATAGCTGAACATGAACTAACCACAATATTCACTCAACTGGAAAAAGGTCCCTCCTATTAATCCTACTAATGTGCTTACCAGTGTGTTGGAATTCTTATAGTAACACACCTGTGTTCTACAATAAACTGAAACAAACTGTCCTCAGACAAAACAAGAAACCATTCAATGTTCATCCCGTATAAACACCCTCTGTTAATAATTGAGCACCAAACACTGGCTATCCATCTATTGTAGTCTCTAGCAGAGCTACAACCAGTAACATAGTACCCAGGGGTTAGGGAGGTGTCCCAAATGGAACCCTGTTCCCTATGGGCCCTGGTTAAAAGTAGTGCACTATATAGGATATAGGGTGCCATTTGGGACACAGGCTAGGTGACAGGTGATTAATCACTGTGCTTTGTGCACCGGTACATGTACTGTATCGTATTATCATCCATCCACTGTATCAGGTAAAGGTTGTGTCCCAAATGGCACCCTATTCTCTATGTAGAGTACTACTTTTGACCACTATGTAGGGAATAGGGTGCCATTTGGGATAGAAGCATAGCTATTAGCAGGTAAAGGCTTGCTCAGGAGGCTGTGGACTGTAGAGGATGGTAGCTAGCCGGTGAAGGTGAGGTGGAGTGTCGAAGGAAAAGGAAGGGTTCGTTGTAATGGAATATCTGTTCTGTTCCATTCATTCCATTACAGCCGTTATTACCATCAGCTGTCCTCCCTTCACCAGCCTCCACTGGTGTGTGTCTGTCTGTTTGTCTGTGTGTGTGTTATCTGTTAAACGGGCTCACCTGGACAGAGCCTGCCTGGCTCCAATACTATGAGTCAATGCCCGTGCTGAAAATCGAATTAACATAAAACACAAATCCCCGTCAAAATCGCTCTGTTTTAAGTGCTCTACACACTCTATGCAAACGGAGTGACAGTGCGTACTTTACGTAGAGTTTAAGGTAGCTCTACGTAGTTCTACTTTTGTGCCTCTGAATTCTTGGAACGGACCGTATACGACGCTCCGTTTGCGTAGAGTGTGTGGCAGGCTTAAGCTAGAGATATCTGTTGTTTTGCTACATCTCAATCCACCGCATTCGCCGATGTCGGCCTTCCGCATCTGCGGTGGAAGGTGGCAGAGCTACAGCAGTGTTTGTGAGACCATGAGACATCCCGAAAACCGGTCTGTAGCGTCCGACTGGTTTGGGCTACAAACTAATATGACCCCACCATTGAAAGGTGACTCGCACTAACACGTACATGACGCCCACAAGCCTCACAAGACTCGTCTGAACGTAACCCGGTAACAGTAAAACAATTTAAATAAATAAGGAAGTGTGGAAGTACTTTAGTGCCAACAAAGAAGGGGTTAAATATGGGTCAAATTATTTTTTACTTTAACCCATCACTCTTTACAGCATGGTAATCCTGATTTTTACCCCAACACTCTTTACAGCATGGCAATCCTTACTTTAACCCATCACTCTTTACAGCATGGTAATCCTTACTTTAACCCATCGCTCTTTACAGCATGGTAATCCTGATTTTAACCCATCACTCTTTACAGCATGGTAATCCTTACTTTAACCCATCACTCTTTACAGCATGGCAATCCTTACTTTAACCCATCACTCTTTACAGCATGGTAATCCTTACTTTAACCCATTACAATATGAATTACCTGGTAGCCGTTCTGGTTCCATGTTGAACCTTTCTGTCCAAATGTGTGTGTGTGTGTGTATGTGTGTAAAAGACACTGTCAGCCATTCATGCAATCATTCATGTATTATCAATTTCAAAGGTGAATGTGTGAATGTGTTGCTGCTGCATGAAAACAATGGGAAGTCAAGCCAAACTATTTGACATGCTGTATCCCTCTCTACTGAAGATTCTCTTTTAACTTGGCTAAAGCACTTCACAACCCTGTCTCCCTTATACAACGCACCAGAGCTTGTAGTGTGGAAGACGGACAGTTTGAAAAACATTCATTTCAGTTTAGTCCCATCGATAAATAACTCAGAAGTCTTTTGTGTTCTGAGTGGACAGGGAACACGTTCCAGAAGAACAAGGAGAAGTGTTTAAGCTAATGGCTGTGAGTAATTCTTTAAGAGGTAAAACACTAGTCCTTTCATTCTTGACTTCACAAGGAGAATATGTTTTTGTTCAGAGATTAAACACAAATTGAATTGACATGGTTGATTTCCCTCTGTCTGTAGTAAACCATAATAATCTCTTTATGTTCATTTCTAAAAGAAAAAGAAAATTGAAGCCACTATATGGACATCAGGTATTATCAGTGATTAGAATGACAACGGCGTATAGACCTCAGCTTAACCGTAGTGGGCAGCAGGTAGCTTAGAGGTGAAGAGCATTGGGCCAGTAACCGAAAGGTCGCTGGTTTGAATCCCTGAGCTGACCAGGTGAAAAATCTTGATCAAGGCACTTAACCTTAATTGGGCCTGTAAGTCACTCTGGATAAGAGCGTCTGCTAAATGTCTAAAATGTAGAATCACAAGACTAATTAGCTTAACTTAATGAAACCACATAGAGGACATGTGCTATCATACGTCGGAAAACAATCTTATCATAGTGCTTTATTCCTGTCCCTATCAAGCTATCAAGGGAACTGACCTCTGACAGCTTTTGATTCCGGAATCAGAGCTTTGAAGATAAGACATCAGTCATAGAACCACAGAACAGAGAGAACAGAACCTCCCCAACACTCCATTCTCTTAAACTCTTATTGCCAGTGAGAAAAAAAAACTGAAACACAATACAATCTGAAATTCATTTGAAATAAATTATCATCCAGTCTTACCTATTGGGCAATTAAGTCTGCGCTAACTGGGGACTGGTATTCCCTTTACGTTCCCAGAGGTTGGTTCAATTTATTCATGTTTTAATAGGATAGAGGGGAACTCTGAACTGTAGCCTAGTGTCCAGGGACTAGGAGACTTGAGGGGACCGTGGTGGGTGTCCCAAATGGCACCCTATTCCCTATATAGTGCACTACTTTTGACCAGGGCCCATAGGGCTCTGATCTAAAGAAGCAAACTACATTAGAAAAGGAATAGGGTGCCATTTGGGATGCAGTCTCAGAGTAGTCAGCGGCTCTGAAACAGCTGACAGGGAAGTTGTGATAGAGCTGAGTTCAAGGAGGCTAACACACTGGGACTGCCATAAGCAGTACGGTCACAGTGTTAAAATAGAGTGTTTAGCTGCATCATTTTCACACACAGGGTGTTTCCCAAATGCCCCCCCCCCCCCCCCCCCCTGTGGTCAGTAGAGCACTATATAGGGAATAGGTTGCCATTTGGAATGCACTCCAGAGTATGAACCCTACTGTAGGTCTATTGCTACTCTGCCTGTTAACCCCATCTGATCGTTCTGGGGCTGTGTTACTGTAGTGTGACATGAGTTGTTGAGGAGTTAGAGTAGCCCTTCTGCCAACCTTTAACCAATAATCAGTTGCAGGAAATAGACAGAGTGTTTAGCTCCACCACTTTCACACAGGGTTAGGTTCAATACAGTATAAGGCTGAGTATGTAGCCTATTAATCTAGTTTTGATTGCAATGGGTGTACGACTGGGGAGTTGTATCAGTCAATCAATGTGATAAGTAAAACAAATATTTACTCTTTAAAAATCAATCAATCAATCAATGTGATCGCATCACAAACAACGTAATCTTATTTCAACTATAATAAACAAAACAACAGAGTAAAACACTATATTTACTCGACAAATTAATCAACGTGGATGTTTTTCAGTATAAAATTAATAGTGATCCTGGCTTCCTATAATGAATGCTACTCTAGGACTCTGTGTAATTGGCTTGTTATTGTAGAGAGTGATTGATGCCACTGGGCGGGACACACCATACACGGCCTGCATCCTAAACTACACCCTAGTCCCTATGAAGGGAAGTTATTTAGACCACGGCCCATAGAGGCAGGCTTGCCTGAGACTTAATCAGTTGCTGGAGTTAATGCCTAACAGTCTTGTGGCACATTGTTGCAATACAAAACATGTCCTCTCAAAGAATTTGACCTTGTCGCAATCTCCCCCAACTCCAACTCAAAGAAACACAGCCACAGTTATAAACTCTCAGAATAGTTTCTATTTGGACCATATGAATCAGCATGAAGCCCCTGACGTAATACTGAGGCACTACTCTCTCTGGCTTTCAGAGACTGCACAGTTTAGCAGAGTCATGGAGTTCTCATTGCTGATGTCCACGGCCCTCTGGGTGCCTCCCAAATTACACCCTGTTCCCTATGTGCCCTGGTCAAAAGTAGTGCACCATATAGAGGGAATAGGGTACCACTTAGGAAGCAACCGAGGGATTGCTGCCGTAGCGTAGCCAGTCTCCCAGCCTTGCTGTCCTCATCAGTCCTACTGGTATCAGGACCAGGCTGGTATCTGGATTGCTGTCTGGCACTGAGAGAGAGAGAGAGAGAGAGAGAGAGAGAGAGAGAGAGAGAGAGAGAGAGAGAGAGAGAGAGAGAGAGAGAGAGAGAGAGAGAGAGAGAGAGAGAGAGAGAGAGAGAGAGAGAGAGAGAGAGAGAGAGAGAGAGAGAGAGAGAGAGAGAGAGAGAGAGAGAGAGAGAGAGAGAGAGAGAGAGAGAGAGAGAGAGAGAGAGAGAGAGAGAGAGAGAGAGAGAGAGAGAGAGAGAGAGAGAGAGAGAGAGAGAGAGAGAGAGAGAGAGAGAGAGAGAGAGAGAGAGAGAGAGAGAGAGAGAGAGAGAGAGAGAGAGAGAGAGAGAGAGAGAGAGAGAGAGAGAGAGAGAGAGAGAGAGAGAGAGAGAGAGAGAGAGAGAGAGAGAGAGAGAGAGAGAGAGAGAGAGAGAGAGAGGGAGAGAGAGAGAGAGAGAGAGAGAGAGAGAGAGAGAGAGAGAGAGAGAGAGAGAGAGAGAGAGAGAAATATATATGGATGGCTTCTACAAATAAGGTAACAATAGATTTTTCCGTTTACGTGCTGGTGCATTTCTAGTGGTCTTTCTGGTGGTGCTTTGTGTTGGAATACAGATCATAGAACCAGGGTCAAACTGATTGAAAGATAATAAATGAGTATGTTACACATACAAAGATTCACAATAATAAGACAATAAGTAATTCTAAACAGGCCATTGTCCTACATGGTTACGCACTGTAATTATGTACTTGTGTCTGAGATTCATGGCCATCTTCATTTTCTGAATAAATCCATTCAAAGCTTTATTGAGTACATGAACTTGATGACGATTATTCTGCCGTCTCTGCCTGGACGGGAATAGACATTCAGAAAGACCCGAAAGTTTTCCAGAGGCATGCGTACACACACACACACACACACACACACACACACACACACACACACTCTTTCTTTGTCCCTTTCACTGACTGATGTAATTATCTCAGGTGGTGGATCATGGCCTTTCATGAGAGAACATACACCTTTAATCAACAATGTTCACAACCCCACAGTAGTCTATTATATAGGGAAGAGGTGTTGCTCTGTTCACAACCCCACAGTAGTCTATTATATAGGGAACAGGTGTTGCTCTGTTCACAACCCCACAGTAGTCTATTATATAGGGAACAGGTGTTGCTCTGTTCACAACTCCCCAGTAGTCTATTATATAGGGAAGAGGTGTTGCTCTGTTCACAACTCACCAGTAGTCTATTATATAGGGAACAGGTGTTGCTCTGTTCACAACTCCCCAGTAGTCTATTATATAGGGAACAGGTGTTGCTCTGTTCACAACCCCACAGTAGTCTATTATATAGGGAACAGGTGTTGCTCTGTTCACAACCCCACAGTAGTCTATTATATAGGGAACAGGTGTTGCTCTGTTCATAACCCCACAGTAGTCTATTATATAGGGAACAGGTGTTGCTCTGTTCACAACTCCACAGTAGTCTATTATATAGGGAACAGGTGTTGCTCTGTTCACAACCCCACAGTAGTCTATTATATAGGGAACAGGTGTTGCTCTGTTCACAACCCCACAGTAGTCTATTATATAGGGAACAGGTGTTGCTCTGTTCACAACCCCACAGTAGTCTATTATATAGGGAACAGGTGTTGCTCTGTTCATAACCCCACAGTAGTCTATTATATAGGGAACAGGTGTTGCTCTGTTCACAACCCCACAGTAGTCTATTATATAGGGAACAGGTGTTGCTCTGTTCACAACCCCACAGTAGTCTATTATATAGGGAACAGGTGTTGCTCTGTTCACAACCCCACAGTAGTCTATTATATAGGGAACAGGTGTTGCTCTCTTCATAACCCCACAGTAGTCTATTATATAGGGAACAGGTGTTGCTCTGTTCATAACCCCACAGTAGTCTATTATATAGGGAACAGGTGTTGCTCTGTTCACAACCCCACAGTAGTCTATTATATAGGGAACAGGTGTTGCTCTGTTCACAACCCCACAGTAGTCTATTATATAGGGAACAGGTGTTGCTCTGTTCACAACTCCACAGTAGTCTATTATATAGGGAACAGGTGTTGCTCTGTTCATAACCCCACAGTAGTCTATTATATAGGGAACAGGTGTTGCTCTGTTCACAACCCCACAGTAGTCTATTATATAGGGAACAGGTGTTGCTCTGTTCACAACCCCACATTAGTCTATTATATAGGGAACAGGGCCCAGATTCACAAAACACTTGTATGCAAAAACGTATTTATCTTAAGAAAAAAATAAGAAGTTCATAAGCTAGTTCGTAAGTGCAATTCCTTAAACATTTCATAAAATAATAATGATTTTCTTACAAACTTCTCAAATATCTACAGTTGAAGTCCGAAGTTTACATACACCTTAGCCAAATACATTTAAACTCAGTTTTTCACAATTCCTGACATTTAATCCTAGAAAAAATTCCCTGTTTTAGGTCAGTTAGGATCACCACTTTATTTTAAGAATGTGAAATGTCAGAATAATAGTAGAGAGAATGATTTATTTCAGCTTTTATTAGTATTTGGTAGCATTGCCTTTAAATTGTTTAACTTGGGTCAAACGTTTCGGGTAGCCATCCACAAGCTTCCCACAATAAGTTGGGTGAATTTTGGCCCATTCCTCCTGACAGAGCTGGTGTAACTGAGTCAGGTTTGTAGGCTTCCTTGCTCGCACACGCTTTTTCAGTTCTGCCCATACATTTTCTATAGGATTGAGGTCAGGGCTTTGTGATGGCCACTCCAATACCTTGATTTTGTTGTCCTTAAGCCATTTTGCCACAACTTTGGAAGTGTTCTTGGGGCCATTGTCGATTTGGAAGACCATTTGCGACCAAGCTTTAACTTCCTGACTGATGTCTTGAGATGTTGCTTCAATATATCTACATAATTTTCCTTCCTCATGATGCCATCTATTTTGTGAAGTGCACCAGCCCCTCCTGCAGCAAAACACCCCCAAAGCATGATGCTGCCACCCCCGTGCTTCACGGTTGGGATGGTGTTCTTCGGCTTGGAAGTCTACCCCTTTTTCCTCCAAACATAACGATGGTCATTATGGCCAAAGAGTTCTATTTTTGTTTCATTAGACCAGAGGACATTTCTTCAAAAAGTACGATCTTTGTCCCCATGTGCAGTTGCAAACCGTAGTCTGGTTTTTTTATATCGGTTTTGGAGCAGTGGCTTCTTCC
The DNA here is from genome assembly GCA_031479575.1 of Coregonus ussuriensis. Lineage (NCBI taxonomy): Eukaryota > Metazoa > Chordata > Actinopteri > Salmoniformes > Salmonidae > Coregonus > Coregonus ussuriensis. The sequence goes on from CM062475.1 coordinate 37,470,918, forward strand.
TTGCTGAGCGGCCTTTCAGGTTATGTCGATATAGGACTAGTTTTACTGTGGAAATAGATACTTTTGTACCTGTTTCCTCCAGCATCTTCACAAGGTCCTTTGCTGTTGTTCTGGGATTGATTTGCACTTTTCGCACCAAAGTACAGTGGGGCAAAAAAGTATTTAGTCAGCCACCAATTGTGCAAATTCTCCCACTTAAAAAGATGAGAGAGGCCTGTAATTTTCATCATAGGTACACGTCAACTATGAAAGACAAAATGAGAAAAAAAAATCCAGAAAATCACATTATAGGATTTTTAATGAATTTATTTGCAAATTATGGTGGAAAATAAGTATTTGGTCAATAACAAAAGTTTTGTCAATACTTTGTTATATACCCTTTGTTGGCAATGACACAGGTCAAACGTTTTCTGTAAGTCTTCACAAGGTTTTCACACACTGTTGCTGGTATTTTGGCCCATTCCTCCATGCAGATCTCCTCTAGAGCAGTGATGTTTTGGGGCTGTCGCTGGGCAACACGGACTTTCAACTCCCTCCAAAGATTTTCTATGGGGTTGAGATCTGGAGACTGGCTAGGCAAATCCAGGACCTTGAAATGCTTCTTACGAAGCCACTCCTTCGTTGCCCGGGCGGTGTGTTTGGGATCATTGTCATGCTGAAAGACCCAGCCACGTTTCATCTTCAATGCCCTTGCTGATGGAAGGAGGTTTTCACTCAAAATCTCACGATACATGGCCCCATTCATTCTTTCCTTTACACGGATCAGTCGTCCTGGTCCCTTTGCAGAAAAACAGCCCCAAAGCATGATGTTTCCACCCCCATGCTTCACAGTAGGTATGGTGTTCTTTGGATGCAACTCAGCATTCTTTGTCCTCCAAACACGACGAGTTGAGTTTTTACCAAAAAGTTATATTTTGGTTTCATCTGACCATATGACATTCTCCCAATCCTCTTCTGGATCATCCAAATGCACTCTAGCAAACTTCAGACGGGCCTGGACATGTACTGGCTTAAGCAGGGGGACACGTCTTGCACTGCAGGATTTGAGTCCCTGGCAGCGTAGTGTGTTACTGATGGTAGGCTTTGTTACTTTGGTCCCAGCTCTCTGCAGGTCATTCACTAGGTCCCCCCGTGTAGTTCTGGGATTTTTGCTCACCGTTCTTGTGATCAATTTGACCCCACGGGGTGAGATCTTGCGTGCAGCCCCAGATCGAGGGAGATTATCAGTGGTCTTGTATGTCTTCCATTTCCTAATAATTGCTCCCACAGTTGATTTCTTCAAACCATGCTGCTTACCTATTGCAGATTCAGTCTTCCCAGCCTGGTGCAGGTCTACAATTTTGTTTCTGGTGTCCTTTGACAGCTCTTTGGTCTTGGCCATAGTGGAGTTTGGAGTGTGACTGTTTGAGGTTGTGGACAGGTGTCTTTTATACTGATAACAAGTTCAAACAAGTGCCATTAATACAGGTAACGAGTGGAGGACAGAGGAGCCTCTTAAAGAAGAAGTTACAGGTCTGTGAGAGCCAGAAATCTTGCTTGTTTGTAGGTGACCAAATACTTATTTTCCACCATAATTTGCAAATAAATTCATAAAAAATCCTACAATGTGATTTTCTGGAATTTTTTTTCTCAATTTGTCTGTCATAGTTGACGTGTACCTATGATGAAAATTACAGGCCTCTCTCATCTTTTTAAGTGGGAGAACTTGCACAATTGGTTTCTGACTAAATACTTTTTTTCCCCACTGTACGTTAATCTCTAGGAGACAGAACGCGTCTCCTTCCTGAGCGGTGTCACACCCTGGCTCGGGGACTCATTATGTTGAGCCAGGGTGTGTTCATTCTATGTTTTCTATTTCTTTGGTGGGTGTTCTAGGTTGTCTATTGTCTATGTTTGCCGGTGTGACTCCCAATCAGGGGCAACAAGTGTCAGCTGTCGGCTGGTTGTCTCTGATTGGGAGCCATATTTAATCTGTCTGTTTTTCTTTCGGGTTGTGGGATTTTGTTCGTGTGTGTTCGTGTTGTACCACAGACGTCACGGATTCGTTGTTTATTTGTTTTGCTCGTGTGAGCATTTAATAAAAATACTATGTTCACTCGCAACGCTGCGCATTGGTCTCCTGTTCTAGACGATCGTGACAGAAAATCCCACCAGTACCAGACCAAGCAGCGTGAGGAGGAGAAAGGAAGGACCTGGGATCAGGGGAGTAGGAGTTTCGGCTGGGCCACGCTAAATGAAGAGGAGAGAGGCTGGTCGATGAAGCAATGGATCGAGAGTCTGACGAGAGCTAGGGAGGCCTGGTCCACGGGGAGGAGAGAACCCCAGAAGATTTTTAGGGGGGGGCTCACGACGTGGACGACGGGGCAGCAGGAGGCCGCGATGGAGCGGTCCAGCGGGTGTGAAGAGGAGGCCGCCAGGTTAAGGGGGCCACTGGTCACAGAGGAGAGGGATAGTGTGGAGGCACGGCGAGAGGTACTGGGGTGTGTGTCCAGTCCGGTCCGGCCCGTTCCTGATCTCTGCGTAGGGCCAGTGGTGTGTGTCTCCAGGACGGGCCGGCCTGTTCCTGTTCCTCGCATCGTGCCGGTGGTGCGCGTCGCCAGCCCGGTCCGGCCCGTTCCTGCTCTCCGCACCAAGTCTGTGGTGCGCGTCGCCAGTCCGGCCCGGCCTGTTCCTGCTTCCCGCACTAAGCCTGTGGTGCGCGTCGCCAGCCCGGTCCGGCCCATTCCTGCTTCCCGCACCAAGTCTGTGGTGCGTTTCGGCCGCCCGGATCGGCCCGTTCCTGCTGTCCACACCAAGCCAGTGGTGTGCGTCGTCAGTCCGGCACGGCCCGTTCCTGCTCTCCGCACCGAGTCTGTGGTGCGCGTCGCCAGCCCAGTCCGGCTCATCCAAGCTTCCCGCACCAGGTCTGTGGTGCGTCTCGTCAGCCCTGTCCGGCTCGTTCCTGCTCTCCGCACCAAGTCGGTGGTGTGCGTCGCCAGCCCATTCCGGTCCATTCCTGCTCCACGCACCAAGCCAGGGGCGCGTGTCGTCAGTCCGGCTCCGGCCAGCGGGGCTAGACAAGACCAGGAGTACTTTTGGGGGTTGGAGAGGAAGTGGGGATCAAGCCCGGAGCCGGAGCCGCCGCCGAGGAAGAATGCCCACCCAGCCCTCCCCTGTTTTGCTCGTATTTAGGCGCGGTCGCAGTCCGCGCCTTTAGGGGGGGGGTACTGTCACACCCTGGCTCGGGGACTCATTATGTTGAGCCAGGGTGTGTTCATTCTATGTTTTCTATTTCTTTGGTGGATGTTCTAGGTTGTCTATTGTCTATGTTTGCCGGTGTGACTCCCAATCAGGGGCAACAAGTGTCAGCTGTCGGCTGGTTGTCTCTGATTGGGAGCCATATTTAATCTGTCTGTTTTTCTTTCGGGTTGTGGGATTTTGTTCGTGTGTGTTCGTGTTGTACCACAGACGTCACGGATTCGTTGTTTATTTGTTTTGCTCGTGTGAGCATTTAATAAAAACACTATGTTCACTCGCAACGCTGCGCATTGGTCTCCTGTTCTAGACGATCGTGACAAGCGGTATGATGGCTGCGTGGTCCCATGGTGTTTATACTTGCATACTATTGTTTGTACAGATGAACGTGGTACCTTCAGGCTTTTGGAAATTGCTTCCAAGGATGAACCAGTCTACAATTGTTTTTATGAGGTCTTGGCTGATTTCTTTTGATTTTCCCATGATGTCAAGCAAAGAGGCACTGAGGTTGAAGGTAGGACTTGAAATACATCCACAGGTACACCTCCAATTGACTCAAATGATGTCAATTAGCCTATCAGAACCTTCTAAAGCCATGACATCATGTTCTGGAATTTTCCAAGCTGTTTAAAGGCACAGTCAACTTAGTGTATGTAAACTTCTGACCCACTGGAATTGTGATACAGTGAATTATAAGTGAAATAATCTGTCTGTAAATAATTGTTGGAAAAATTACTTGTGTCATGCACAAAGTAGATGTCCTAACCGACTTGCCAAAACTATAGTTTGTTAACAATACATTTGTGGAGTGGTTGACAAACGTGTTTTAATGACTCCAACCTAAGTGTATGTAAACTTCCGACTTCAACTGTTCTTACGAACTTCTTAACTATCTTCTTAAGATGATTGTTTCTAGGCAACCAAGCTGGCTAGCTAGCTATCTAGTTAGCAAGGGCAATCAATTTGAGCATATTTCTTACCGAGATTACTGGTCAGATTTTTTGGGGGGGATTTAAAACAATCGATACTGAAACTTTTGTGTGTCAATTAAACATGTTCAATTGCTTTCATTAGCTTCTTTTCTCACTTCCATGAGTTTAAGAGAACAGTTTAGCTATCTTGGAATTAACATTTCCAAGAAGAAATCAAATAACTTTATTTTCAAGAATCAAATGTATTTTTAAACTATTTTCTTAGGATGAAACATAGGAAGAAATGTACGAACATTTGCAAGAACCTTATTGAGGAATAGTAAGTCGCTGTGGATAAGAGCGTCTGCTAAATGAGGTAAATGTAAATGAATAGCAACATTTCGTCAGTTTCCTCTTAAGTATAAAGTTAAGGATAAAATGGCACTTAAAAATAAATGTACGTGTGCTTATGTGTGCAAGAGTGTGTGAGTGTGTGTGTGTGCATGTGTGTACTCAATGGTGGTCTCTAATATAGGACTAGCAGCAGAACAGCAAATTACAGCTACAGTGGGGAGAACAAGTATTTGATACACTGCTGATTTAGCATGTTTTCCTACTTACAAAGCATGTAGTCTGTTACCTACGCTTACCACCTGGGGGCGGCCCATCAGGAAGTCCGGGATCCAGTTGCAGAGGGAAGTGTTTAGTCCCAGGGTCCTTAGCTTAGGGATGAACTTTGAGGGCACTGTGGTGTTGAATGCTGAGCTGTAGGCAATTAACAGCATTCTCACGTAGGTGTTCCTCTTGTCCAGGTGGGAAAGGGCAGTGTGGAGCGCAATAGAGATTGCAACATCTGTGGATCTGTTGGGGCGGTATGCAAATTGGAGTGGGTCTAGGGTTTCTGGGATAATGGTGTTGATGTGAGCTAAGACCAGCCTTTCAAAGCACTTCATGGCTACAGACGTGAGTGCTACGGGTCGGTAGTCATTTCGGCAGGTTATCTTAGTGTTCTTGGGCACAGGGACTATGGTGATCTGCTTGAAACATGTTGGTATTACAGACTCAGTCAGGGACATGTTGAAAATGTCAGTGAAGACACTTGCCAGTTGGTCAGTGCGTGCTCAGAGTACACGCCCTGGTAATCCGTCTGGCCCTGCGGCCTTGTGAATGTTGACCTGCTTATAAGTCTTACTCACATCGGCTACGGAGAGCGTGATCACATAGTCATCCGGAACAGCTGATGCTCTCATGCATGCTTCAGTGTTGCTTGCCTCGAAGCGAGCATAGAAGTGATTTAGCTCGTCTGGTAGGCTTGTGTCACTGGGCAGCTCGCGGCTCTGCTTCCCTTTGTAGTCTGTAATAGTTTTCAAGCCCTGCCACGTTCGACGAGCGTCGGAGCCGGTGTAGTACGATTCAATCTTAGTCCTGTATTGAATCTATGCCTGTTTGATGGTTCGTCGGAGGGCATAGCGGGATTTCTTACAAGCGTCCGGGTTAGAGTCATGCTCCTTGAAAGCGGCAGCTCTACCCTTTAGCTCAGTGCGAATGTTGCCTGTAATCCATGGCTTCTGGTTGGGGTACATACGGTCACTGTGGGGACGACGTCATCGATGCACTTATTGATGAAGCCAGTGACTGATGTGGTGTACTCCTCAATGCTATCGGAAGAATCGCGGAACATATTCCAGTCTGTGCTAGCAAAACAGTCCTGTAGCTTAGCATCTGCGTCATCTGACCACTTTCTTATTAACCGTGTCACTGGTGCTTCCTGCTTTAGTTTTTGCTTATAAGCAGGAATCAGGAGGATAGAGTCATGGTCAGATTTGCCAAATGGTGGGCGAGGGAGAGCTTTGTACGCGTATTACAGTTTTTAATATCCCGTTGGTAGGATAACCGTAATCTTAGGTCGTCCAATTTATTTTCAAATGATTGAACATTGGCTAATAGGATTGATGGAAGAGGCAGTTTACTCGCTCGCCGTCGGATCCTTACAAGGCACCCCGACCTACGTCCACGATATCTCCGTCTCTTTCTCATGCGAATAACGGGGATTTGGGCCTTGTTGGGTGTCTGTAGGATATCCTTCGCGTCCGACTCGTTAAAGAAAAAATCTTCATCTAATTCGAGGTGAGTAATCACTGTCCTGATATCCAGAAGCTATTTTTGATCATAAGAGACGGTGGCAGAAACATTATGTACAGAATATATTACAAATAACGGGAAAAAACACACATAATTGTACAATTGGTTAGAGGGCTGTAAAACGTCAGCCATCTTCTCCAGCGCCATTCAAGTCAATTTACCCTATATGCAGCCCCTATATGCCCACAGCCATGAGTACGAATAACGCAATCATGCATGACACATTCTCAGTATGCAAAAAAGTATGTGCATTTTAGGAAATTAAGTATGGTTTAAATGCCAGGATGTTGTTCTCATCTCAGCTCTTCATCTAGTATAATTAGAAGCACACTTTTCCACAATGCATTGGAAGAGGTTGGCTGCGAGTGATGGGCCCTAGTTCTCTTCAAGTAGCCAAATAAAACTGGGATACTTAATTGGGAAGATGCCGAATAGCGAAGCTTCTGCGTTGGTGTTCAAATGTAGGCTAAGTAGTTTTTGTTCTCCTTAAAATGATCACTAGTATTGCATCATAGGCTCTATCTTTGAAAACTTTTTTTTTTTTTATCCAAAGTGGATATTTGTTTTCTCATTGAAAATAGTTTCTTGTTTGCTTGGATTTCGTTGTCACGGTTTCAGCCGAGGCTGCTTCTCCTCCTTGTTCGGGCAGGCTTCGGCGGTCGTCGTCTCCGGAGTACTAGCTGCCACCGTTCTATGTTTCGATGTTCGTTTGGTTTGGTCTGTTTGTACACCTGTTCTTTGTTAGTGTTGATTATGTGCCCTATAAGTTCTCTTAGGTTTTGTCATGTGTTGTGTGTAATTGTTTCGTGTCAGCTAGGCGTCAGTTTGTTCTCTCTCGTTCTGTTTTGTTTTGAGAGAGTGTCCGCACTGTGTGCACAGTTTGGGTTACGCACTGTTTTCTGTGTGCGTAATTCTTCGCTTGCCCTCCGGCTGGGATTTTGCCGTGAGTCTGTTGGATTGTTTGTTCCTCACTAAAGATTGTTGAAGAGCCTCTGTTGTCCTGCGCTTGATTTCTGCACCACATCTACGCTCAGCCCTTGACAGAATTACACACCATCATGGAATCAGCAGGAGCCGCCTCATCTGTCGAGGCAATCGAGGAGCGCCTTCGCGGACAGGATCAAAAGATCAGCTGGATAGGGAACTCTCTCGAGGGGGTGGTGGAGACCCTCCGTAGATGGGAGACCGGCGGGGCTCCCACGCATCCACCCATCGCACCATCGCCATCAGCCAGTCCGCCTGTTCAACTTCCGGAACCCAGTGGGATTCGGCTCTCGCTCCCGAGGGCGTATGATGGCACCGCTGCCGGGTGTCGGGGTTTCCTTCTACAAGTCGAACTTTACCTAGCCACTGTACAACCGGTGCCCTCGGGATATGAGAGCGTTTCCGCCCTCATCTCCTGTCTCACCGGCAAGGCGTTGGAATGGGCCAACGCCGAATGGAGGAGGATAGACGCCGCTACTATCACACATGCGGAATTCTCCCGCCGCTTCCGGACTGTGTTCGACCATCCACCAGAGGGGAAAGCGGCGGGGGAGCGTCTGTTCTACCTCCGGCAGGGGATGAGGAGTGCCCAAGATTTTGCACTGGAGTTCCGGACTCTAGCGGCTGATGCAGGGTGGAATGAGCGGGCCCTCATAGACCACTTTCGCTGCAGCCTCAGGGAGGACGTCCATAGAGAGTTGGCCTGCAGGGACACCACTCTCACCTTTGACCAACTGGTGTACATGGCAATTCGCCTAGACACCCTGCTGGCCACCCGCGGACGCCCTGGGGGGGGGGTCGCCCATTCCACCCTCCAGCACCGCCGAGTCGAGTCCCATGGAGCTCGGGGGGGCTGGCGCTAGAGAACGGAGGAGAGGGAGTTCGAGGGGGGCCGTCCCCTGCACCAACTGTGGCCGTGGAGGACACACTGCGGCCAGGTGCTGGGGAGGGTCTCCTGAGGGACGAGACGGCAGGCCACGCGCTGGGGAGTCCTTCCTGGTGAGTAGGCGCCCCACTTACCCAGAGCTCTCTGTCGTGCACATAACCATAACTGTTTGTTTTTTACAGGTTGCACCTCGTTCCCAGCATAAGGCGCTAGTAGATTCAGGCGCGGCTGGGAATTTTGTAGATCGTAAGTTTTGTAAAGAGTTAGGGATTCCTCTCCTTCCTGTTAAAGATCCCTTCCCTGTACATGCCCTAGATAGCCGTCCGTTGGGATCGGGGTTGATTAGGGAGGTCACAGCGCCACTTAGGATGGAGATGCAGGGGGGTCATGAGGAGACGATTCGGCTATATCTGATTGACTCTCCTGCGTATCCAGTGGTGCTGGGGCTTCCCTGGTTGATTACTCATGATCCCACTATTTCGTGGCGAGAGAGGGCTCTTAAGGGGTGGTCTGCCCAGTGTGTGGGGCGATGTCTGGGTGTTTCCGTGGGGGCGACCTCGGTGGAGAGTCCAAACCAAGTGCCCGCATTGCACATTCCCCCCGAGTATGAGGATCTGGCAGTCGTGTTTAGCAAGGCGAGGGCGGCGCGATTGCCACCTCATAGACAGGGGGATTGTGCGATAGATCTCCAGGCAGGAGCTGCGCTCCCGCGGAGCCATGTGTATCCGTTGTCGCAAGAGGAGAAGAGAGCTATGGAGACATACATAGCTGAGTCTCTGAGACAGGGATACATACGGCCCTCCACTTCCCCTGCGTCCTCGAGCTTCTTTTTTGTGAAGAAGAAAGATGGAGGTTTGCGCCCGTGTATTGATTACCGTGGTCTCAATCAGATTACTGTAAAATACAGTTATCCACTCCCTCTGATTGCGACTATGACGGAGTCATTACACGGGGCAAGGTTCTTCACAAAATTGGACCTCAGGAGCGCCTACAACTTGATGCGCATTAGGGAGGGCGATGAATGGAAGACAGCATTTAGTACCACCTCGGGTCATTACGAGTATCTCGTCATGCCATACGGTTTAATGAATGCTCCGTCAGTCTTCCAATCCTTTGTGGATGAGATTTTCCGGGACATGCAGGGACAGGGGGTGGTCGTGTATATAGACGATATTCTGGTGTACAGTTCTACCCGAGCCGAGCATGTAGCCCTGGTGCGCCGAGTATTGAGGAGACTGTTGGAGCACGACCTGTATGTCAAGGCAGAGAAATGTCTGTTTTTCCAGGAGTCGGTCTCCTTTTTGGGTTATCAGTTGTCTGCGTCAGGCGTGAAGATGGAGGTTGACCGTGTGTCAGCCGTGCGTAATTGGCAAACCCCAACAACAGTTAAAGAGGTGCAGCAGTTCTTGGGCTTTGCGAATTACTACCGGAGGTTTATCCGGGGTTTTGGACAGGTGGCAGCTCCCATCACGTCCCTTCTGAAGGGGGGTCCGGTGCGCTTGCGGTGGTCAGTTGAAGCGGACAGGGCTTTTGGGAGACTGAAGGACCTGTTTACTTCGGCGCCGGTGCTGGCGCACCCGGATCCCGCTTTACCATTCCAAGTGGAGGTGGACGCGTCAGAAGCCGGTATCAGAGCCGTTCTCTCGCAACGGTCCGGCACGCCACCTAAACTCCGCCCCTGTGCCTTTTACTCGAAAAAGTACAGTCCGGCGGAGCGAAATTATGACGTAGGGGACAGGGAGCTGTTAGCCGTGGTACAGGCCCTAAAGGTGTGGAGGCATTGGCTTGAGGGGGCTCAACACCCTTTTCTCATTTTGACTGACCACCGTAATCTGGAATACATTCGGGCAGCTAGGAGACTAAATCCTCACCAGGCGCAGTGGACTATGTTTCTAGCCAGGTTCGTGTTTAAGATCACTTACATTCCTGGGTCCCAGAACGGAAAGGCAGACGCCCTGTCTCGGTGGTATGACACAGAGGAGAGGTCCGTTGAGCCCACTCCTATACTACCGAAGTCTTGTTTGGTGGCACCGGTGGTGTGGGAGGTCGATGCTGAAATCGAGCGGGCGTTACGTACCGACCCTAGTCCTCCCCAGTGTCCGGTGGGTCGGACGTACGTTCCGCTCGAGGTTCGGGATCGACTCATTTATTGGGTTCACACGTCACCCTCCTCTGGCCATCCAGGTATTGGTCGGACAGTGCACTGCCTTAGCACGAAGTACTGGTGGCCAACGTTAGCCAGGGATGTGAGGGTTTATGTTTCCTCCTGCTCGGTGTGTGCCCAGTGTAAGGCGCCCAGACATTTGCCCAGGGGTAAGTTACAACCCCGGCCCGTTCCACAACGACCCTGGTCGCACCTCTCGGTGGATTTTGTTACAGACCTTCCCCCCTCACAGGGGAATACCACCATTCTGGTCGTTGTGGACCGGTTCTCGAAGGCCTGTCGTCTCCTTCCCATGCCGGGTCTCCCTACTGCCCTACAGATCGCTGAGGCACTATTCACCCACGTCTTCCGGCATTACGGGGTACCCGAGGATATAGTGTCTGATCGAGGCCCCCAATTTACCTCCAGAGTCTGGAGAGCTTTCATGGAGCGCTTGGGGGTTTCGGTTAGCCTTACCTCGGGGTACCACCCAGAGAGCAATGGGCAGGTCGAACGTGTGAACCAGGATGTGGGTAGGTTTCTGAGGTCATATTGCCAGGGCCGGCCGGAGGAGTGGGCGAGGTATGTTCCCTGGGCCGAGATGGCACAGAACTCTCTCCGCCACTCCTCCACCAAACTAACTCCGTTCCAGTGTGTTTTAGGATACCAGCCGGCTCTGGCACCTTGGCATCAGAGCCAGATCGAGGCCCCTGCAGTGGATGAGTGGGTGCGGCGCTCGGAGGAGACGTGGAACGCTGCTCACGTCCATCTGCAGCGGGCCATCCGTCAACAGAAGACGAGCGCCAATCTCCACCGCAGTGAGGGACCGGTGTACGCACCGGGAGATCGGGTCTGGCTCTTGACCAGAAACCTGCCCCTCCGCCTGCCCTGCCGGAAGCTGGGTCGGCGGTTTGTGGGGCCTTTTAAAGTCCTGAGGAGGTTGAACGAGGTGTGTTACAGGTTACAATTGCCTATTGATTACAAGAATATTAACCCCTCGTTCCATGTGTCTCTCCTCAGGCCGGTGGTAGCTGGTCCACTCCAGGACTTTGAGATAGAGGAGACTCCTCCGCCCCCGCTGGACATCGAGGGGGCTCCGGCGTACACTGTTCGGTCCATCCTGGATTCGAGATGCCGGATGGGGGGGCTCCAATATCTCGTGGAGTGGGAGGTGTACGGCCCGGAGGAGCGGTGCTGGGTTCCGAGGAGGGACATCTTAGACCCGTCTCTTCTGACCGAGTTCCATCGTGGTCATCCTACGCGCCCTGCTCCGCGTCCGCCTGGTCGTCCTCGAGGCCGGGGTCGGCGCACGGCTGGAGCCGCGCGTCAAGGGGGGGGTACTGTCACGGTTTCAGCCGAGGCTGCTTCTCCTCCTTGTTCGGGCAGGCTTCGGCGGTCGTCGTCTCCGGAGTACTAGCTGCCACCGTTCTATGTTTCGATGTTCGTTTGGTTTGGTCTGTTTGTACACCTGTTCTTTGTTAGTGTTGATTATGTGCCCTATAAGTTCTCTTAGGTTTTGTCATGTGTTGTGTGTAATTGTTTCGTGTCAGCTAGGCGTCAGTTTGTTCTCTCTCGTTCTGTTTTGTTTTGAGAGAGTGTCCGCACTGTGTGCGCAGTTTGGGTTACGCACTGTTTTCTGTGTGCGTATTTCTTCGCTTGCCCTCCGGCTGGGATTTTGCCGTGAGTCTGTTGTATTGTTTGATCCTCACTAAAGACTGTTGAAGAGCCTCTGTTGTCCTGCGCTTGATTTCTGCACCACATCTACGCTCAGCCCTTGACATTCGTCAGAGCTTTTAAACAAAATACTAATTACATATTTTGATTTCTGAATGTGTAGGCACCGGGAACTCGGGATGTAGCTGTGTTATTGATGTCATGTTAATCAGGCCTTTTGATTAGAACATTTGGACTGTTTTCGTTTTGTAGGCTAGGCCTCCTATTTCATTATTTAATTCATGGATCAAGCCTTAGCAGTCATTCGAATCTCCTTCCCAATTATCAGTGCTTTAGTTTATTATGTTCCAGTCCAGCGGTTCTGAATTTGCGATGCACCTGACTGTCCACGTTATTCTGTTCAATAGCCTTTTGATTTGAACATTTCAAGTTTTGGTGCGTGTACTAAGCTATTTGATTAAATGTATACGTGTTACTGCACTTTGGTTTCACTAATACATATGTTGAAATGGAACCAAATTATCTGCTTCTGTCTTCAGTCCTTTTTTTTTATAGTATGGATTGGCTATATGGGCTACGATATCGGTCAAATGTGATTATCTGCCTATAACCAGCCTGAGTAGGCCTATAACTCCATTCCTATTCTATTCAGAAATGAGCTATTATCAGGCTGGTCAATGTGATGTGTGTCTGTTGAATTTGGAAAAATCCACCAGCACTCGGCCCCGCCTCACCTACTCAGCCAGTCAGGAGCCGCTAATGCTTTGCTGCCATATCATACTGCATACTTTTTTACTAAATGTTACATGCCAAATAGCATGCGACGACGAGTACATAGTATGCAGTTTAAGTATGTAGTATGCTAGTATGGCTATTTGAACACGGCCAGTGTGTAGAGTCCTGTGAGTGTGCATAGAGTCAGTGTAAAATTAAATAAAAGGGTCATTTTGTTCGCTACTTAGTTAGCTATTTAGCAGTCTTATGGCTTGGGGATAGAAGCTGTTCAAGGAGCCTGTTGGTGTCAGACTTGATGCTCCTGTACCGCTTGCAGTCTATGGCTTGGGTGGCTGGAGTCTTTAACAATTTTCCGGGCCTTCCTCTGACACCGCCTGGTATAGAGATCCTGGATGGCAGGGAGCTCGGCCCTAGTGATGTACCAGGCTTCCCGTACCACCCTCTGTAGCGCCATGCGATCTATGGAAGTGCAGTTGCTATTCTAAGCAGTGCCTGCAGCCAGTCAAGATGCTCTATGGTGCAGCCGTATAACTTTTTGTGAATTTGAGGGCCCATGCCAAATCTTTCCAACCTCCTGAGGGGGAGGAGGCTGTGTTGCGCCTCCTGCACGACTGTGTGCATGGGCCATTTTAAGTCCTTAGTGATTTGGACACAGACGAACTTGAAGCTCTCAACCCGCTCCACTGCAGCCCTGTCGATGTGGATGGGGGTGTGCCGGTTTCCTGTAGTCTACGATCACCTTGGTCTTGCTAACGTTGAGGGAGAGCTTGTTGTCCTAGCACCACACTGCAAGGTCACTGACCTCCTCCCTGTAGGTTAATCGTTGACGGTGATCAGTGAACAGGGAGTACAGGAGGGGACTAAGCATACACCCCTGTGGGGCCCCCGTGTTGAGGGTCAGTGTGGCGGAGGTGATATTTACTACCCATCAGGAAGTCCAGGACCCAGTTGCAGAGGGAGGTGTACAGTCCCAGGGTCTCAAGCTTGATCTCTCTCCCCTGCTCTCGTTTCTCCTCCGTATCTCTCCCCTGCTCTCTCGTTTCTCCTCCCTCTCTCTCCCCTGTTCTCATTAAGGAGTGCAGGAGACTCATGATCAGCCTTAAATGTCATTGGATCATCTTTCTAATAGAACTGTACACAGACCTGCTGTTTTTGCCACCGCATAGCCAACAGAAAATGAACAAAAAAACATTCCTATTTTAATACACTAACACTCAGAGTTTCCAGTATTATTTTTCTGTTGAAAATAATCATAGATTACAATATTTAAAGGTCAGAAGCAGTCAGAAGCGCAGGGCAGATATCTTGTAGCCCCAGGCATACAACTGATGTGTGTGTGTGTGTGTGTGTGTGTGTGTGTGTGCGTGTCTGTAGGTCAAACCCCTCTATCGCTACCTTTGATGAGTAAAGCCCTGATAAATATATCTCTATACAATCTAAATCAGCGCTACACAAAACTACAGTTAACCCTAAAAGCACCGACAGTTACCGTAATTGCTGTGTTAATATGGAGGAATTAAAAATAATATTTATTTTGTATACTAGCGGTGCACGGCTAAGCTGACATTTTGCACAGAATTACACTTTTTTTCTCACCCATCTACACACAACACCCCATAATGACAAAGTGAAAACATGTTTTTTGAAATTTGTGCACATTTATTGAAAATGTAATACAGAAATATCTAATTTATATAAATATTCACACCCCTGAGTCAATACTTTGTAGAAGCACCTTTGGCAGCGATTACAGCTGTGACTCTTTCTGGGTAAGTCTCTAAGAGCTTTCCACACCTGGATTGTGCAACATTTGTCCATTATTCCTTTCTAAATTCTTCAAGCTAGAAACCATTTTCAGATCTTGCAATAGATTTTCAAGTAGATTTAAAGTCAAAACTGTAACAAGGCCATTCAACTCGGGACTCTATGCGTTCTCTAGAAAAGAATGCAACATGACCTTCCACGTCGTTCATTATTTTACATAGAACGCATAGCCCCTCGTAGATTATCCCTTGCATAAAATGCCTCCCTACGGTTGTTGTTTCACACAGTCAATAACATATGCCTTTGCTATTTACTATTTATTAACTCATAGCATTTGGATCATATTTACGGTCTCTCGCTCGCTCGCTCACTCTCCTCTCTCTCTCTCTCTCTCTCTCGCTCTGCCTTCTCTCTCTCTCTCTGCCTTCTCTCTCTCTCTCTCCCTCTCTCTCTCCCCTCTCTCTCTCTGCCTTCTCTCTCTCTCTGCCTTCTCTCTCTCTCTCTGCCTTCTCTCTCTCTCTCTCTCTGCCTTCTCTCTCTCTCTCTGCCTTCTCTCTCTCTCTCTGCCTTCTCTCACTCTCTCTGCCTTCTCTCTCTCTCTCTGCCTTCTCTCTCTCTCTCTCTCTCTATCTATCTCTCTCTCAAATTCAAATTCAAGCTGCTTTATTGGCATTAAAAACATTGCGTCAATATTGTATACAATATATATTGTAATAAAATAATAAAGAATAACAGATAATAATATAAAATGGTAGTTAATAATAATAATAATAATAAAAAAATAACAACAATAAAATGGTAACAGTCAATAGTAGAAATATAATAAATAGAAAAGGCTAAACATGGAAAATGAAACTTTAACTAACTGTCATCCTCACCATTACATCAGTACTACAACTACCATCATCATTACTACTACTACCACCACCATCATTAAACTGCTATCATTACCATCACCCCTACTAATAATAATAATAATAATAATAATAATATGCCATTTAGCAGACGCTTTTATCCAAAGCGACTACCCATTTATAATAATAATCACAACAATAATAATAATAATAATAATAATAATAATAATAATAATAATAATAATAAGTAAATTACTGCTTACTATGCAGATGTAATTATTCAGTGTCCCTCAGGCTATGGCAGGCAAATACATATTTGGCTGCCATGCTCCTTTGCCCATGACTATTTTTAGTTTTTCCTCTGGGTTCAATCAGTTAAAATTTGGAAAAATGTAGTAATTTCTGTGAATACTGAATCTCTTGGTGAGGAATATTTATCACAGTAAAGAAGAAAGTGCATCTCTGTTTCTACCTCCCATGTTGTGCAGTGACCACATTCATGCTCCTCTTTGGGTAGATATGTCTTTTTATGTCTGCTGGTTTCTATTGCCAATTGGTGGTCACTCAGCCTGTACTTGGTAAGGATCTGTCTCTGCTTCGTATCTCTGACAGAGTCGAGATAATCAGCCAATTCATATTCTCTGTTCAGAGCCAGATAGCAATTTAGTCGGCTTTGGGATTTTGTTTCGTTTTTTCCAATGTTGAAAATATGAGTCCTTTGATTGGTTCATGATTTTGTTTATTTGAGTTATTTCTTTTGAAGCAGTGCTGGTGTCAGCTTGGTTGGTTAGGTCCAACACCAGCTGACTGAGAGGGCTCGTTTCTGGGCTCAGCTCTTGGGTTTGAAGTGCTTTAAATTGGATACTTGAATTTGGACTTGAATTTAGGTGTAGCCAAAATGTTAATGATATTTTTTGTACTTTCATTACCACTGGAAAGCAGCCTAATTCTGCCCTACATGCATTAGTTGGTGTATTTCTTTGGACTTGAAGAATTTTCCGACAGAATTCTGCAATTGGATGTTTGTCCCACATTTTAAAGTCCAGTTCATTGAGTGGCCCCCAAACCTCACTTCCATAAAGAGCTATTGGTAGGATTACGCTGTCAAATATTTTGGTCCAAATTCTAATTGGGATGTTGATTTTGAATAATTTCATTTTTATTGCATACAATGCTCTGCGGGCTTTTTCTTTGAGTGCATTCACTGCCATATTAAAGTTTCCTGATGTAGATATGGTCAGACCAAGGAATGAGTAATTTTTTGTGTGTTCAATTATGGTGTTGTTCAGGGTAAATTTATATTTGTGTTCCTGACATCAGTTTTTTGGGGGGAGTTAAGAATGTTAAGGTTCTGTTGAAGACCTTCTTTGGTTGGTGATAGAAGAACCAAATCATCAGCATATAGCAGGTATTTTACCTCTGTGTCAAATAGTGTGAGTCCTGGGGCTGCAGAATGGTTCAACATGTCTGCTAATTCATTTATATGAATGTTGAAAAGGGTTGGACTCAAACTGCAGCCTTGTCTCACACCTCGACATTGAGGAAATAATCATGTTCTTTGGTTTTTGATTTTTATTGCACTTGTTTTCTGTGTACATACATTTTATTAAGTCATACACCTTACCACCAAGCCCACTTTGGAGAATTTTTAAGAATTGTGCCAAATAGAATCAAATACTTTTTTTAGTAAATAAAGCAAGCAAAGATTTTGCCCTCTTATTTGGTGGACATATTTATGACTTAGTGTGTAAGGTATATATGGTCAGTAGTGCAATGGTTGGGGAGAAAGCCAATTTTACATTTACTTACTACATTTATTTCTTGAAGAAAGGTTTGAATTCTTGAATTCAAAATGCTACAGAAAACCTTTCCCAAGTTGCTGTTTATGCCTATTCCCCTGCAATTATTGGGGTCTGATTTGTCTCCACATTTGTGGATAGGGGAGATACAGTGAGGGAAAAAAGTATTTGATCCCCTGGTGATTTTGTACGTTTGCCCACTGACAAAGACATGATCAGTCTATAATTTTAATGGTAGGTTTATATGAACAGTGAGAGACAGAATAACAACAAAAAAATCCAGAAAAACGCATGTCAAAAATGTTATACATTAATTTGCATTTTAATGAGGGAAATAAGTATTTGACCCCTCTGCAAAACATGACTTAGTACTTGGTGGCAAAACCCTTGTTGGCAATCACAGAGGTCAGATGTTTCTTGTAGTTGGCCACCAGGTTTGCACACATCTCAGGAGGGATTTTGTCCCACTCCTCTTTGCAGATCTTCTCCAAGTCATTAAGGTTTCAAGCCTGACGTTTGGCAACTCAAACCTTCAGCTCCCTCCACAGATTTTCTATGGGATTAAGGTCTGGGGACTGGCTAGGCCACTCCAGGACCTTAATGTGCTTCTTCTTGAGCCACTCCTTTGTTTCCTTGGCCGTGTGATTTGGGTCATTGTCATGCTGGAATACCCATCCACGACCCATTTTCAATGCCCTGGCTGAGGGAAGGAGGTTCTCACCCAAGATTTGACGGTATATGGCCCCGTCCATCGTCCCTTTGATGCGGTGAAGTTGTCCTGTCCCCTTAGCAGAAAAACACCCGCAAAGAATAATGTTTCCACCTCCATGTTTGACGGTGGGGATGGTGTTCTTGGGGTCATAGGCAGCATTCCTCCTCCTCCAAACACAGCGAGTTGAGTTGATGCCAAAGAGCTCGATTTTGGTCTCATCTGACCACAACACTTTCACCCAGTTCTCCTCTGAATCATTCAGATGTTCATTGGCAAATTTCAGATGGGCATGTATATGTGCTTTCTTGAGCAGGGGGACCTTGCGGGCACTGCAGGATTTCAGTCCTTCACGGCGTAGTGTGTTACCAACTATTTTCTTGGTGACTATGGTCCCAGCTGCCTTGAGATCATTGACAAGATCCTCCCGTGTAGTTCTGGGCTGATTCCTCACCGTTCTCATGATCATTGCAACTCCACAAGGTGAGATCTTGCATGGAGCCCCAGACCGAGGGAGATTGACAGGTCTTTTGTTTTTCTTCCATTTGAGAATAATCCCACCAACTGTTGTCACCTTCTCACCAAGCTGCTTGGCGATGGTCTTGTAGCCCATAACGGCCTTGTGTAGGTCTACAATCTTATCCCTGACATCCTTGGAGAGCTCTTTGGTCTTGGCCATGGTGGAGAGTTTGGAATCTGATTGATTGATTGCTTCTGTGGACAGGTGTCTTTCATACAGGTAACAAACTGAGATTAGGAGCACTCCCTTTAAGAGTGTGCTCCTAATCTCAGCTCGTTTTCTGTATAAAAGACACCTGGGAGCCAGAAATCTTTCTGCTTGAGAGGGGATCAAATACTTATTTCCCTCATTAAAATGCAAATCAATTTATACAATTTTCGACATGCGTTTTTTTGGATTTCTTTGTTGTTATTCTGTATCTCACTGTTCAAATAAACCTACCATTAAATTTATAGACTGATCATTTCTTTGTCAGTGGGCAAACGTACAAAATGAGCAGGGGATAAAATACTTTTTTCCCCTCACTGTAAGCCCCTGGTTCCAGAAATCAGGAAAGCAGCCAGAAGTTAGTACCATGTTGAACAATTTAAGCACATAATTTTGCAACTCAGGTGTGCTGTTTTTCAGCATTTCATTTCTGATGTTATCTAGACCACAAGCCTTCTTAGGTTTTATAGAACAGTGAAGAGGCGACTCCGGGATGCTGACTTTCTAGGCAGAGTTGCAAAGAAAAAGCCATATCTCAACTGGCCAATAAAAATAAAAGATTAAGATGGGCAGTCTGAGATATGACTTTTCTTTGCAACTCTGCCTAGAAAGTCACCTCTTCACTGTTGACATTGAGACTGGTGTTTTGCGGGTACTATTTAATGAAGCTGCCAGTTAGGCGTCTGTTTCTCAAACTAGACACTCTAATGTATTTGTCCTCTTGCTCAGTTGTGCACCGGGGCCTCCCACTCCTCTTTCTATTCTGGTTAGAGCCAGTTTGCGCTGTTCTGTGAAGAGAGTAGTACACAGCGTTGTACGAGATCTTCAGTTTCTTAGCAATTTCTCGCATACAATAGACTTCATTTCTCAGAACAAGAATAGACTGACAAGTTTCAGAAGAAAGTTCTTTGTTCCTGGCATTTTGAGCCTGTAATCGAACCCACAATTGCTGATGCTCCAGATACTCAACTAGTCTCAAGAAGGCCAGTGTTATTGCTTCTTTAATCAGCACAACAGTTTTCAGCTGTGCTAACATAATTGCAAAAGGGTTTTCTATTGATCAATTAGCCTTCTTAAATGATAAACTTGGATTAGCAAACACAACGTGCCATTGGAACACAGGACTGATGGTTGCTGATAACAGGCCTCTGTATGCCTATGTAGATCTTCCATAAAAAATCAGCCGTTTCCAGTTACAATAGCCATTTACAACATTAACAATGTCTACACTGTATTTCTGATCAATTTGATGTTATATTAATAGACAAAAAAATTGATTTTCTATCGAAAACAAGGACATTTCTAAGTGACCCCAAACTTTTGAACGGTAGTGTGTGTGGGGAGAACAAGTATTTGATACACTGCCGATTTTGCAGGTTTTCAAAAATCCAGAAAATCACATTGTATGATTTTAAGTAATTAAT
>CM062475.1:37495903-37545903 GCA_031479575.1 Coregonus ussuriensis
ACAGACTTTCAACTCCCTCCAAAGATTTTCTATGGGGTTGAGATCTGGAGACTGGCTAGGCGACTCCAGGACCTTGAAATGCTTCTTACGAAGCCACTCCTTCGTTGCCCGGGCGGTGTGTTTGGGATCATTGTCATGCTGAAAGACCCAGCCACGTTTAATCTTCAATGCCCTTGCTGATGGAAGGAGGTTTTCACTCAAAATCTCACGTTACATGGCCCCATTCATTCTTTCCTTTACACGGATCAGTCGTCCTGGTCCCTTTGCAGAAAAACAGCCCCAAAGCATGATGTTTTCACCCCCATGCTTCACAGTAGGTATGGTGTTCTTTGAATGCAACTCAGCATTCTTTGTCCTCCAAACACGACGAGTTGAGTTTTGACCAAAATGTTCTATTTTGGTTTCATCTGACCATATGACATTTTCCCAATCCTCTTCTGGATGCACTCTAGCAAACTTCAGACGGGCCTGGACATGTACTGGCTTAAGCAGGGGGACACGTCTAGCACTGCAGGATTTGAGTCCCTGGCGGCGTAGTGTGTTACTGATGGTAGGCTTTCTTACTTTGGTCCCAGCTCTCTGCAGGTCATTCACTAGGTCCCCCCGTGTGGTTCTGGGATTTCTGCTCACCGTTCTTGTGATCATTTTGACCCCACGGGGTGAGATCTTGCGTGGAGCCCCAGATCGAGGGAGATTATCAGTGGTCTTGTATGTCTTCCATTTCCTAATAATTGCTCCCACAGTTGATTTCTTCAAACCAAGCTGCTTACCTATTGCAGATGCAGTCTTCCCAGCCTGGTGCAGGTCTACAATTTTGTTTCTGGTGTCCTTTGACAGCTCTTTGGTCTTGGCCATAGTGGAGTTTGGAGTGTGACTGTTTGAGGTTGTGGACAGGTGTCTTTTATACTGATAACAAGTTCAAACAGGTGCCATTAATACAGGTAACGAGTGGAGGACAGAGGAGCCTCTTAAAGAAGAAGTTACAGGTCTGTGAGAGCCAGAAATCTTGCTTCTTTGCAGGTGACCAAATACTTATTTTCCACCATAATTTGCAAATAAATTCATTAAAAATCCTACAATGTGATTTTCTGTAAAAAAAAATCTAAATTTGTCTGTCATAGTTGACGTGTACCTATGATGAAAATTACAGGCCTCTCTCATCTTTTTAAGTGGGAGAACTTGCACAATTGGTGGCTGACTAAATACTTTTTTTCCCCACTGTACCTGTGTTGCTGATGTTTAGGCCGAGGTATGTATCGTTTTTTGTGTGCTCTAGGGCAACGGTGTCTAGATGGAATTTGTATTTGTGGTCCTGGCAACTGGACCTTTTTTGGAACACCATTATTTTTGTCTTACTGAGATTTACTGTCAGGGCCCAGGTCTGACAGAATCTGTGCAGAAGATCTAGGTGCTGCTGTAGGCCCTCCTTGGTTGGTGACAAAAGCACCAGATCATCAGTAAACAGTAGACATTTGACTTCAGATTCTAGTAGGGTGAGGCTGGGTGCTGCAGACTGTTCTAGTGCCCTCGCCAATTCGTTGATACATATGTTGAAGAGGGTGGGGCTTAAACTGCATCCCTGTCGGCCCTGTGGAAAGAAATGTGTGTGTTCTTTTGCCAATTTTAACCGCACACTTGTTGTTTGTGTACATGGATTTTATAATATCGTATGTTTTTACCCCAACCCCACTTTCCATCAATTTATATAGCAGACCCTCATGCCAAATTGAGTCAAAAGCTTTTTTGAAATCAACAAAGCATGAGAAGACTGTGCCTTTGTTTTGGTTTGTTTGTTTGTCAATTAGGGTGTGCAGGGTGAGTATGTGGTCTGTCTTACGGTAATTTGGTAAAAAAACATTTTGACATTTGCTCAGTACATTGTTTTCACTGAGGAAATGAACTAGTCTGCTGTTAATGATAATGCAGAGGATTTTCCCAAGGTTGCTGTTGACGCATATCCCACGGTAGTTATTGGGGTCTCCACTTTTGTGGATTGGGGTGATCAGTTCTTGGTTCCAAATATTGGGGAAGATGCCAGAGATAAGGATGATGCTAAAGTTTAAGTATAGGAATAATTGGAATTTGTGGTCTGTATATGTTATCATTTCATTGATGATACCATCAACACCACAGGCCGTTTTGGGTTGGAGGGTTTTGTATTTTGTCCTGTAGTTCATTCAATGTAATTGGAGAATCCAGTGGGTTCTGGTAGTCTTTAATAGTTGATTCTAAGATTTGCATTTGATCATGTATATTTGTTTGCTGTTTGTTCTTTGTTATAGGGCCAAAAATATTGGAGAAGTGGTTTACCCATACATCTCCGTTTTGGATAGATAGCTCTTCGTGTTGTTGTTTGTTTAGTGTTTTCCAATTTTCCTATAAGTGGTTAGAGTCTATGGATTCTTCAATTACATTTAGCTGATTTCTGACATGCTGTTCCTTCTTTTTCCGTAGTGTATTTCTCTATTGTTTTAGTGATTCACCATAGTGGAGGCGTAGGCTCAGATTTTCTGGGTCTCTTTGTTTTTGGTTGGATAGGTTTCTCAATTTCTTTCTTAGGTTTTTGCGTTCTTCATCAAACCATTTGTCACTGTTACATTTCTTCGGTTTTCTGTTAGAGATTTTTAGATTCAATAGGGAAGCTGAGAGGTCAAATTGTCACGCCCTGGCCGTGAGAGGCCTGTTGTCTTTAGTTTGTTTGGTCAGGGCGTGAGTTTTTATGTTATATTTTCTATGTTGCAGTTCTAAGTTGTGTGTCGCTCGTTGTCTCTGATTGGGGATCATACTTAAGTAGCCTGTTTGCGTACCTTAGTTGTGGGATCTTGTTCTGTGTTAGGCTTGTATGTGTATAGCCTGAGGACTTCACGTTAAGTTGTTTCTTGTTTTGTTTATGTTTATTGAGTTAAATAAACATGTACGCTTTTCGCGCTGCACTTTGGTCTGACCCGTCTCTCAATGATCGTGACAGAAGATCCCACCTGCAACGGACCAAGCAGCGTGCCCAGGAGCAGCAGATACCCTGGACACAGGTGGGGAAGTGATTTTGGACTTGGGAGGAGATATTGGCCGGTAGAGGACCCTGGGCGAAGGAGGAAGCCCGGGTAGGAGAGGATCAATGGCGACATCAATGGTGCCGGCCGAAGAGGAAGCCCGAGAAGCAGCCCCAATAAATATTTTTGGTGGGGCTCATGGGGTGGACGACGAGGCAGCAGGAGGCCGGGAAAGGGCTCACTAGAGAGGAGGAGGCCGCTATTTTAGAGGTCCTCTAAGACCTGCGGATCGAGAGTCTGAGAGAGGAGGCCACCACGTTACAGGGGCAGTTAGATATGAGGGAGCAGGAGTTATCCGTTCAGAGGGAGGCGCTACAGGATGCTCAAAGGGAGAAGGAAGTAGTGGAGGCAAGGAGAGAGGAGCTGGTCAGGCAACAAAAGGAGCGTGTGTTCATAGAGGAACCTAGGTATGCGGAGATACGCACTGTGTCGCCAGTGCGCGTTCACAGCCCAGTGCATCCTGTGCCAGTGCCCCGCACGTGTCGTGCGAAAGTGGGCATCCAGCCAGGACGGGTTGTGCCAGCTGTACACTCCAGACCTCCAGTACGCCTCCACGGTCCAGTATATCCTGCTCCGGTTCTACTCAGTGTCACCAGTGCGCCTCACCAGTCCAGTACGGCCCGTGCCAGCTCCTCGCACCAAACCAGTGCGCCTCACCAGTCCGGTCCGGCCCGTGCCTGCTCCTCGCACCAAGCCAGTGGTGCGTGTTCCCAGTCCGGTATGGCCCGTGCCCGTTCCACCGGTGCCGAGTCCAGCTCCGGTCAGCGGTTCCACTCCGGGGTCAGAGCAGTCCGCTCCACCGGTGCCCAGTCCCGCTCCGGTCAGCGGCTCCACTCCGGAGCCAGAGCAGTCCGCTCCACCGGTGCCCAGTCCAGCTCCGGTCAGCGGCTCCACTCCGGAGCCAGAGCAGTCCGCTCCACCAGGGTCCAGTTCAGCTCCGGTCAGCGGCTCCACTCCAGACCCAGAAGTCAGCTCCTCTCCAGGGTCGGGGCCTCCCACACCAGGGTCCAGACAGGGCTTGGTGCATCGTGGGGGGATTGCCGATCCAGGCCCCAGACGTCCGCCCCTCTCCAGGTTCGGGTCTCCCACACCATGGTCCAGACAGGGCTTGGTGCATTGTGGGAGGAAGGAGAGGGGAAGCATCGCGCCGAGGTCCAGACCAGACCAGGGGCGCAACGGGGAGGCAGAGAGGAAGAGGTTGTCACGCCCGGAGCCGGATCCGCCTCCGAGGCTGAAAGCCCACCCGGACCCTCCCCTAATGAGTCAGGTTGGTGCGGCCGGAGTACGCACCTTTGGGGGGGTACTGTCACGCCCTGGCCGTGAGAGGCCTGTTGTCTTTAGTTGGTTTGGTCAGGACGTGAGTTTCTATGTTATATTTTCTATGTTGCAGTTCTAGGTTGTCTGTCTATGTTTGGCCTGGTGTGATTCCCAATCAGAGACAGCTGTCGCTCGTTGTCTCTGATTGGGGATCATACTTGTGTAGCCTATTTGCCTACCTTAGTTGTGGGATCTTGTTCCGTGTTAGGCTTGTATGTGTATAGCCTGAGGACTTCACGTTACGTTGTTTCTTGTTTTGTTTATGTTTATTGAGTTAAATAAACATGTACGCTTTTCACGCTGTACCTTGGTCTGACCCGTCTCTCAACGATCGTGACACAAATATACTGTTTAGGTTTTCTACTGCCAAGTTTACACCTTCACTATTACAGTGGAACGTTTTGTCCAGGAAGTTGTCTGAAAGGGATTTAATTGTTTTTTGGTAGGTTTCGACACTATTTTCCTTCCATCTATAGCATTTCTTAATATTATTCAGTTCCTTTGGCTTTGATGCCTCATGATTGAGTATCGCTCAAGTAGACTGTGATTTTGCTGTGGTCTGATAGGGGTGTCAGTGGGCTGACTGTGAACACTCTGAGAGACTCTGGGTTGAGGTCAGTGATAAAGTAGTCTATGGTACTACTGCCAAGAGATGAGCTAGTTAGCTATGGTGTCATAGTTGGCTAGCTGAATAAAGTGGGTTGAGTCTATTCCTTTAAACATTGAACCGCAGTGGTTCACAACAATTCTGATTTCTAAAGGCGGAAGTTGGGAGAGTTTTTGTTCGGGTGGTTCAGTGAAACAATTTTAGTTTCTGAGGTAGACGTTTTTGGTGAGGGAGGCCCTGCTCTCTCCGCTCCCAGATGCTTAGCTCATTTCATTCCGATCTCCTCTGCATTTGTGTAGCCATTTGCTACAGCCTGTCAACTATGTCTCTGCCTATCCCTGTTCTCTCCTCTCTGCACAGGCTACACAAACGCACCACACCGCGTGGCTGCTGCCTCTCTAACCTGGTGGTCCCTGCACGCACCACCCACGTGGAGTTCCAGGTCGCAGGCAGCCTCTGGAACTGCCGTTCTGCTGCCAACAAAGCTGACTTCATCCCAGCCTATGCCAACCTCCAGTCCCTCGACTTCCTGGCGCTGACGGAAACATGGATCACCACTGAAAACACTGCTACTCCTACTGCTCTCTCCTCGTCTGACCATGTGTTCTCGCATACCCCGAGAGCATCTGGTCAGAGGGGTGGTGGTACAGGAATCCTCATCTCTCCCAAGTGGACATTCTCAATGTTTCCCCTAACCCATCTGTCTATCTCCTCATTTGAATTCCATGCTGTCACAGTCACTAGCCCATTTAAGCTTAATATCCTTGTCATCTATCGCCCTCCAGGTTCCCTTGGAGAGTTCATCAATGAGCTTGACGCCTTGATAAGTTCCTTCCCTGAGGATGGCTCACCCCTCACAGTTTTGGGGGATTTCAACCTCCCTATGTCCACATTTGACTCATTTCTCTCTGCCTCCTTCTTTCCACTCCTCTCCTCTTTTGACCTCACCCTCTCACCGTCCCCCCCTACTCACAAGGCAGGCAATACGCTTGACCTCATCTTCACTAGATGCTGCTCCTCTACTAATCTCACTGCAACTCCCCTCCATGTCTCCGACCACTACTTTGTTTCCTTTTCTCTCTCGCTCTCCTCCCACACTACTCACTCTGCCCCTACACAGATGGTAATGCGCCGCCGCAACCTTCGCTCTCTCTCTCCCACTACTCTCTCCTCTTCCATCCTATCATCTCTTCCCTCTGCTCAATCCTTCTCCCTCCAATCTCCTGATTCTGCCTCCTCAACCCTCCTCTCCTCCCTTTCTGCATCCTTTGACTCTCTGTGTCCCCTATCCTCCCGGCCGGCTCGGTCCTCCCCTCCAGCTCCGTGGCTTGATGACTCATTGCGAGCTCACAGAACAGAGCTCCGGGCAGCGGAGCGGAAATGGAAGAAAACTAAACTCCCTGCCGACCTGGCATCTTTTCACTCCCTCCTCTCTACATTTTCTTCATCTGTTTCTGCTGCTAAGGCCACCTTCTACCACTCTAAATTCCAAGCATCTGCCTCTAACCCTAGGAAGCTCTTTGCCACATTTTCCTCCCTCCTGAATCCTCCCCCCCCCCCCCCCCCCTCCTCTCTCTCTGTAGATGACTTCGTCAACCACTTTGAAAAGAAGGTTGACGACATCCGATCCTCGTTTGTTAAGTCTAATGACACTGCTGGTCCTGCTCACACTGCCCTACCCTATGCTTTGACTTCTTTCTCCCCTCTCTCTCCAGATAAAATCCTGCGACTTGTGACTGCAGGCCGCCCAACAACCTGCCCGCTTGACCCCATCCCCTCCTCCCTTCTCCAGACCATCTCCGGTGACCTTCTCCCCTACCTCACCTCGCTGATCAACTCATCCTTGACCGCTGGCCATGTCCCTTCCGTCTTCAAGAGAGCGAGAGTTGCTCCCCTTCTCAAAAAACCAACACTCGACCCCACTGATGTCAACAACTACAGACCAGTATCCCTTCTTTCTTTTCTTTCCAAAACTATTGAGCGTGCCGTCTTTAGCCAACTCTCTTGCTATCTCTCTCAGAATGACCTTCTTGATCCAAACCAATCAGGTTTCAGGACTGGTCATTCAACTGAGACTGCTCTTCTCTGTGTCACGGAGACTCTCCGCACTGCTAAAGCTAACTCTCTCTCCTCTGCTCTTGTCCTTCTAGACCTGTCTGCTGCCTTTGATACTGTGAACCATCAGATCCTCCTCTCCACCCTCTCCGAGCTGGGCATCTCCGGCGCGGCTCACTCCTGGATTGCGTCCTACCTGACCGGTCGCTCCTACCAAGTGGCGTGGCGAGAAGCTGTCTCCGCACCACGTGCTCTCACCACTGGTGTCCCCCAGGGCTCAGTTCTAGGCCCTCTCCTTTTCTCCCTATACACCAAGTCACTTGGCTCTGTCATATCCTCACATGGCCTTTCCTATCATTGCTACGCTGACGATACACAACTAATCTTCTCCTTTCCCCCTTCTGATAACCAGGTGGCGAATCGCATCTCTGCATGTCTGGCAGACATATCAGTATGGATGACGGATCACCACCTCAAGCTGAACCCTGGCAAGACGGAGCTGCTCTTCCTCCCGGGGAAGGACTGCCCGTTCCATGATCTCGCCATCACGGTTGACAACTCCGCTGTGTCCTCCTCCCAGAGTGCGAAGAGCCTAGGCGTGACCCTGGACAACACCCTGTCGTTCTCCGCCAACATCAAGGCGGTGACCCGCTCCTGCAGGTTCATGCTCTACAACATTCGGAGAGTACGACCCTGCCTTACACAGGAAGCGGCACAGGTCCTAATCCAGGCACTTGTCATCTCCCGTCTGGACTACTGCAACTCGCTGTTGGCTGGCCTCCCTGCCTGTGCCATTAAACCCCTACAACTCATCCAGAATGCCGCAGCCCGTCTGGTGTTCAACCTTCCCAAGTTCTCTCACGTCACCCCCCTCCTCCGCACACTCCACTGGCTTCCAGTTGAAGCTCGCATCCGCTACAAGACCATGGTGCTTGCCTATGGAGCAGTGAGGGGAACGGCACCTCTGTACCTTCAGGCTCTGATCAGTCCCTACACCCAAACGAGGGCATTGCGTTCATCCACCTCTGGCCTGCTGGCTCCCCTTCCTCTGCGGAAGCATAGCTCCCGCTCAGCCCAGTCAAAACTGTTCGCTGCTCTGGCACCCCAATGGTGGAACAAGCTCCCTCACGACGCCAGGACAGCGGAGTCACTCACCACCTTCCGGAGACATTTGAAACCCCACCTCTTTAAGGAATACCTGGGATAGGATAAAGTGTTCCTTCTAACCCCCCCCCCCCCCCCCCCAAATTGTAAAGTGGTTATCCCACTGGCTATAGGGTGAACGCACCAATTTGCGAGTCGCTCTGGCTAAGAGCGTCTGCTAAATGACGTTAATGTGCCCTTGAGCAAGGCACTTAACCCTAATTGCTCCTGTAAGTCGCTCTGGATAAGAGCGTCTGCTAAATGACTAAAATGTAAATGTAATGTAAGCTATAGGTGTACCTACCATAGGAGTCCCCTCGAAGCCTACCATTGACTATGTACATACCCAGTGTGCAACAGAGCTGCAGGAGTTGTGACCCGTTTTTGTTGGTTATGTTGTCGTAGTTGTGCCTAGGGGGGCATATGGGGGAGGGAATGCTGTCACCTCCAGGTAGGTGTTTGTCCCCCTGTGTGCTGAGGGTGTCAGGTTCTCTCTCTCTCTCTCTCTCTCTCTCTCTCTCTCTCTCTCTCTCTCTCTCGCTCTCTCTCTCTCCTCTCTCAATTCAATTCAATTTAAGGGCTTTATTGGCATGGGAAACGTATGTTAACATTGCCAAAGCAAGAGAAGTAGATAGTAAACAAAAGTGAAATAAACAATAAATATTAACAGTAAGCATTACACTCAGAAGTTCCAAAAGAATAAAGACATTTCAATTATCATATTATGTCTATATACAGTGTTGTAACAATGTGCAAATAGTAAAATAAATAAACGTAAATATGGGTTGTATTTACAATGGTGTTTGTTCTTCACTGGTTGCCCTTTTCTTGTGGCAACAGGTCACAAATCTTGCTGCTGTCATGGCACACTGTGATATTTCACCCAGTAGATAAGGGAGTTTATCAAAATTGGGTTTGTTTTCGAATTCTTTGTGGATCGCTGTAATTTGAGGGAAATATGTGTCTCTAATATGGTCATACATTTGGCAGGAGGTTAGGAAGTGCAGCTCAGTTTCCACCTCATTTTGTGGGCAGTGTGCACATAGCCTGTCTTCTCTTGAGAGCCAGGTCTGCCTACGGCGGCCTTTCTCAATAGTAAGGCTATGCTCACTGAGTCTGTACATAGTCAAAGCTTTCCTTATGTTTGGGTCAGTCACAGTGGTCAGGTATTCTGCCACTGTGTACTCTCTGTTTAGGGCCAAATAGCATTCTAGTTTGCTCTGTTTTTTTGTTCTTTCCAATGTGTCAAGTAATTCTCTTTTAGTTTTCTCATGATTTGGTTGGGTCTATTGTGTTGTTGTTGTTGTCCTGGGGCTCTGTGGGGTCTGTTTGTGTTTGTGAACAGAGCCCCAGGACCAGTTTACTTAGGGGACTCTTCTCCAAGTTCATCTCTCTGTAGGTGATGGCTTTGTTATGGAAGGTTTGGGAATCGCTTCCTTTGAAGTGGTTATAGAATTTTAACGGCTCTCTGTCTCTGCCTTCTCTCTCCTCTCTCTCTCTCCCTCTCTCTGCCTTCTCTCTCTCTGCCTTCTCTCTCCCCCCTCTCTCTCTCTGCCTTCTCTCTCTCTCTCTCCCCCCTCTCTCTCTCGGCCTTCTCTCTCTCTCTCGGCCTTCTCTCTCTCTCTCTCTCTCTCTTTCTCTCTCTCTCTCTCTCTCTCTCTCTCTCTCACCCCGCCACACGTTGGGGATGGAGATTGAATAAATAAAGGTGTGGTGGAGGTTTGTCTACTGATACACCATGTTCTGACGACTTCATTCTCTCATAATCCCACCACCTTTATGCGCGAGGAAACCATGAATAAGGTCTAACAGACCTACTTTGTTCTTTCCGGATAGAAATAACGCACTGTCATTTACAACTGGATAAGAGCTATTGATCAGAGCTAGGTAAATGAGTAATCTGTTTAGATAAGGGGATTGTAAATATAAACGACACTTGTTTTAGATCTATTTTACCTTATGGTCGCTGGAGACGAATGTGAAACCAGTCATATGGCAGCAAACTGAAGCATATCAACATATCACCTTTCCCACAGTAAAGTATATGAAATACTATGCCATTATGCAGAATTTAAATTGTACAGCCTTTTAACATGCAAGGATGTCTTAATTATAGTCTACCCCGACTTTCTTTGTTTCCTATTTCTGTAATGTTAAATATTAGCCACTGTCAGTATCGACCGTCAGTAGGCCTAATAACCACACGTATTACACTGTCAATTTACTGTTAGTTCCCTTCAGTTGGTATAACCTACATTATCATTCCATTTAATGACAATGTTTCGTTTACCTTCATCTGCTTCATCTGTCGTCACGGGAACGCCGTCACGGGAATGTGGTTGTTGTTCAGGATCATTAGTAACAAAAAAGAGGCTAATT
Source organism: Coregonus ussuriensis (assembly GCA_031479575.1). Taxonomy (NCBI): domain Eukaryota; kingdom Metazoa; phylum Chordata; class Actinopteri; order Salmoniformes; family Salmonidae; genus Coregonus; species Coregonus ussuriensis. The sequence continues at coordinate 37,506,455 of CM062475.1, forward strand.
AAATAGTTCTGGAACGGAGCGCAGACCAAGGCGTAACAGTTTGAACCCGACGCATACTTGGCCGTGTCATCACACAGTTCCGTGGTTAGTGCAGGCAATAGACGAGGGTATAGACTACTATTGTACACTATTCTCCCTGCTATAATTCTAACAATGGGGGGTTAATGAACTGAATGTGGCAATTTTCAGAACGAATCAAACCACCGTTTTCTTTATTTTCGTGCGTAAAGGCTCTCCAAACCAGTTTTTTATGATTCAGAAATACTTTCCTAACCCTAAATATCTACAAGAGTATTTTTAAAGCTACCAATTGGTCCTGAAACGTAGACAAATATGCTTATATTATATATTTAGATGGCTTTCATTGATCCCTAATATTCTGAACCCGTTCTCTCCATATATTCTATTGAGTCTGTCGACAAAATTCAAACTGAAAGGTACACCGTATTTAAAGGGATGAATTACATTAATTCAGTGCGCAACGGAACCGGCGCCTGCAAAAGCCTGTTAAGTTAAGGTAAGTCTGAATACCAATTACTGAGAAGTGCGTAAGAAAGGCATCGGGCCTAAAGAAAGGCATAATTTCCTAAATTGGAATCGGGCCCTAAGGGCCCTGGTCAAAAGTAATGCACTATATGGGGAATATTAGGGTGTCCAAATAAAAACACATATTTTGACCAATGGGCGTTAATTGTGCAGATAATCCTCTAAAAAAACCAATGGGCCAAACCTCATGTCGCTATCATAATCCGTTCTAAGGTTATTACGTTTTCACCCTTGTAAAATGGCCAGAATCAGGGTGACTAAATAAATGGAGGCCAGAGGAAAAAAGTGGTCAGAAATCAGGAAAATTGCATTGAGTCAGCAAGGTTGAATTAAGGCAACCTGAGAGGCTCACCGCTGAACTCATCGTCTTTCTTCTCCAATCCGGAAGACATAAAACAATAGAGGCAATATAGATATAGATTTTGAGTCGTGACGTAGTTTTTTCATATTTTAGTATACTCTTAATGCGGAATTCCTGTCGTTTTTCAAAGATTTTTCACCAAAACAAGCGTATCTCTGTATCTTCAGTTCGTGTCATGTTCATTTGGCTTTTTGCGACCAGCTGAAAAAACTTTGCAGACAACCACCACAACATGTCAACAGAGCTCGGTGCTTATTAGGTTATTAGGTTACGAAATCCGACTTTTTGGATATAACGTTAAATATACAGTGCATTCGGGAAAGTATTCAGACCCCTTAACTTTTTTAATATTTTGTTACTGCCTTTTTCTAAAATTGATAAATTGTTTTTTTCCCTCATCAATCTACACACAATACCCCATAATGACAAAGCAAAAACTGTTTTGTAGACATTTTTACTACAAACTGAAATATATCACATTTACATAAGTATTCAGACACTTTACTCAGTACTTTGTTGAATCACCTTTGGCAGCGATTACAGCCTAGAGTCTTCTTGGGTATGACACTACAAGCTTGGCACACCTGTATTTGGGGAGTTTCTTCCATTAATCTCTGCAGATCCTTTCAAGCTCTGTCAGGTTGGATGTGGAGCGTTGCTGCACAGCTATTTCCAGGTCTCTCCAGAGATGTTCGATCAGGTTCAAGTCCGGGCTCTGGCTGGGCCACTAAAGGAAATTCAGAGACTTGTCCCGAAGCCACTCCTGTGTCGTCTTGGCTGTGTGCTTAGGGTCGTTGAGCTGTTGGAAGGTGAAATTTCGCCCCAGTCTGAGGTCCTGAGCGCTCTGGAGCAGGTTTCATCAAGGATATCTCTGTACTTTGCTCCATTCATCTTTGCCTCGATCCTGACTAGTCTCCCAGTCCCGTCTGCTGAAAAACATCCCCACAGCATGATGCTGCCACCACCATGCTTCATCGTAGGGATGGTGCCAGGTTTCCTCCAGGTGTGAGGCTTGGCATACAGGCCAAAGAGTTCAAAGACATTTTTTGGTACCCTTCCCAGATCTGTGCCTCGACACAATCCTTTCTCTGAGCTCTACGGACAATTCCTTCGACCTCATGGCTTGGTTTTTGCTCTGACATGCACTGTCAACTCTGGGACCTTATACAGACAGGTGTGTGCCTTTCCAAATCATATCCAATCAATTGAATTTACCGCAGGTGGACTCCAATCAAGTTGTAGAAACATCTCAAGGATGATCAATGGAAACAGGATGCACCTGAGCTCAATTTTGAGTCTCATAGCAAAGGGTCTGAATACTTATGTAAATAAGGTATTTCTGTTTTTTATTTTAATAGATTTGCAAAAAATTCTAAAAACCTGTTTTTGCTTTGTCAATATAGGGTATTGTGTGTAGATTGCTGAGGATTTAAATTTTAAAAAAATCCATTTTAGAATAAGGCTGTAACTTAACAAAATGTGGAAAAAGGGAAGGGGTCTGAATACTTTCCGAAGGCACTGTATGTTAGAGAAAGACCTCACTGAACGATTCAGAACATGAAGAATCATATTTGTCTTGGTAAAATGTATTTTACAACATAAGGAAGTGCAATTTCATCAACAAAGCACGTTTTCACCCAGTCTGGGCAGAGTGGGTGGACACTGTAGGAATATGGGACGCAGACATAGAGAAATCTGGTGGCTTATTGAAGTGAAATGAAATGACAGCAGTCTGCTTTTCATTACAGGATGATGGTGATGTCCGTCTGTCTGGACTGTTAGGAGACGATGATAAAATGACCCATGTAGTGCCTGCAGCCTGGCTATACATTAAGATGGAATGGGTTCGCACTCAAAAATATGTTGCATAAAGCTTACTTCATTATTCAAAGTTTTTTATTTTTTTACTATTTCAGGGATAGCGTGCCCAGACATTTCGGCTTTTCAGCCTTCTTCAGTGTGTAGGTAAAATTGTATTGAATTAAAAACAGCATTATAGGGTATGGGAGGTGCGAACCCATTACACCTCTTTGTTTGTCTGAATCCATGGCTTTTACGCACCAGCTTCTGGGAGAGCGCCGTGGTTCTCTTTTGATTGTACATTAATATGGACCCTCACAGAACACCATGCAGCATCTGTTTTATCCTGATCAACAAATAAACACAGGAGAGTACAAACTCAGGACTCCTGGGCTGCGTCCCAAATGGACCCCTATTCCCTTTATAGTGCACTACTTTTGACCAGGGGCCTATGGGGGAACCTATGGGAATAAGGGGCCATTTGGGATGCAATCATGGTAAATGACAGGTTAATACAGATTATTTATTTATTTTTATTTATTAATTGATGAAATCATAATCAATGTTTTTCTTCCCAAATTACTAAACAGGGTACACGATGGAGGCCATTAAGGATGTCCAGAAACCTTCTAAGGATTTATTAGCAACAAATTAGACAGTGGTTTGGGGGTTGAACGTCTAACGTCTCAGTCCATTCAAAACTCCTGGGCTTGTTCTGTGTGATTACTGTACAACCAATTACAAGAGGGCAATAACAACCCCCCCCCCCCCCAGTCCTGATAATTGGTCTGTAAGTAGAGGACATGTAGAGGGGTGAAAGGAGAAAGGCTGGGGTATTATGGTGTTATCTGGATGGTAGCAGAGCTCTGATTATAGCAGGGGCCTGGGAGACTAATAGCACAGTACAGAGACAACAGACAGATGTGTGTGTGTGTGTGTGTGTGTGTGTATGTGCGCGTGAAAGAGAGCGTGTGTGTGTGTCTCCTTGTGTGCCTCCTCCTCTCTGCCACAGCAACGGATATTTGCCAATAACAACTTTATCTATCTCCTCCACCCGCCTTGGGTGGCTGGGCCTGGCCATGTTGCTCGTTTTATAACTGTGGAAATTAAAAACCTCTTTGTTTCTGCTCCAAACTGGGGTCGTTTGACTGGAGGTCCTTATTCCTTCTGCGTCCCAAATGGCATCTTATTTACCACAGTGAATATAGTGCACTACTTTAGACAAGATACAGTCTCTGTCTAATTCTCAAAACCTGATGTTTAAAAAAAAAAAAAAGATTTCATTGAGAGTAGATTCATCTTCCCACGATTGTCTACCGTTGTTGAATAGAGGAAGAGGATTTGAACGCTGTCCTTCCTGTCTTCGTCCTTGATAAAAACATAATGAGTGCCAGCCAGTCATATTCAATTAAACACGAAGTAGACAAAAGCTTTTACGATTCTGCCACGAAAAATCGGAATAACATTACTCTGTTATATTCTGAATAGACTATCTTTTCTTCCTATGTCAGCACTTTATGATCACTTCCATCTGTACCATCTAGACGCTGCAATTCTGTGTGTAAATACAATAGATCAAGTCTTTAAATAGAAATAAACATTGACTAAGATGTGTTTATTTTTCTACGCACACACACACACACACACACACACACACACACACACACACACACTCTGTGGGGATGGGCTGAACACCTCCTATAGGGCTCTGGTTCGAAAGAAGTTCTCTCTATAGGGAATAGGGTGTCAATTGGAACACATCCTTGGAAATGTTAGCTGCTTAATTGTCTCAGTTCTCCGGAAAGGTGTGTGCATATAGAGAGATTATGGTGACAGTTTCTAGGCTTCTCTGTTCTTTACAGTAGCCTATGTATGCACTCCTACTGTGGGCATTGGGAACCAATATCTGTCCCTCAAAAACCAATACAATACTCTTTTTATCTTTCTTGGATTGAGTGCTCTCTCTCTCTCTCTCTCTCTCTCTCTCTCTCTGTCTCTCTGCCTGTCTGTCTGTCTGTCTCCCTGTCTGTCTCTCTGTCTTTATGATTGTCTGTATTTTAATTTCTTTCTCCCTATCTCTCTCTCTCTCTTTCACCGGAGATGATGTACAGTGGGGGAAAAAAGTATTTAGTCAGCCACCAATTGTGCAAGTTCTCCCACTTAAAAAGATGAGAGAGGCCTGTAATTTTCATCATAGGTACACATCAACTATGACAGACAAATTGAAAAAAAAAAATCCAGAAAATCACATTGTAGGATTTTTAATGAATTTACTTGCAAATTATGGTGGAAAATAAGTATTTGGTCACCTACAAACAAGCAAGATTTCTGGCTCTCACAGACCTGTAACTTCTTCTTTAAGAGGCTCCCCTGTCCTCCACTCGTTACCTGTATTAATGGCACCTGTTTGAACTTGTTATCAGTATAATAGACACCTGTCCACAACCTCAAACAGTCACACTCCAAACTCCACTATGGCCAAGACCAAAGAGCTGTCAAAGGACACCAGAAACAAAATTGTAGACCTGCACCAGGCTGGGAAGACTGAATCTGCAATAGGTAAGCAGCTTGGTTTGAAGAAATCAACTGTGGGAGCAATTATTAGGAAATGGAAGACATACAAGACCACTGATAATCTCCCTCGATCTGGGGCTCCACGCAAGATCTCACCCCGTGGGGTCAAAATGATCACAAGAACGGTGAGCAAAAATCCAAGAACCACACGGGGGGACCTAGTGAATGACCTGCAGAGAGCTGGGACCAAAGTAACAAAGCCTACCATCAGTAACACACTACGCCGCCAGGGACTCAAATCCTGCAGTGCCAGACGTGTCCCCCTGCTTAAGCCAGTACATGTCCAGGCCTGTCTGAAATTTGCTAGAGTGCATTTGGATGATCCAGAAGAGGATTGGGAGAATGTCATATGGTCAGATGAAACCAAAATATAACTTTTTGGTAAAAACTCAACTCGTCGTGTTTGGAGGACAAAGAATGCTGAGTTGCATCCAAAGAACACCATACCTACTTGTGAAGCATGGGGGTGGAAACATCATGCTTTGGGGCTGTTTTTCTGCTAAGGGACCAGGACGACTGATCCGTGTAAAGGAAAGAATGAATGGGGCCATGTATCGTGAGATTTTGAGTGAAAACCTCCTTCCATCAGCAAGGGCATTGAAGATGAAATGTGGCTGGGTCTTTCAGCATGACAATGATCCCAAACACACCGCACGGGCAACGAAGGAGTGGCTTCGTAAGAAGCATTTCAAGGTCCTGGAGTGGCCTAGCCAGTCTCCAGATCTCAACCCCATAGAAAATCTTTGGAGGGAGTTGAAAGTCCGTGTTGCCCAGCGACAGCCCCAAAACATCACTGCTCTAGAGGAGATCTGCATGGAGGAATGGGCCAAAATACCAGCAATAGTGTGTGAAAACCTTGTGAAGACTTACAGAAAACGTTTGACCTGTGTCATTGCCAACAAAGGGTATATAACAAAGTTTTGAGAAACTTTTGTTATTGACCAAATACTTATTTTCCACCATAATTTGCAAATAAATTCATAAAAAATCCTACAATGTGATTTTCTGGATTTTTTTCTTCTCAATTTGTCTGTCATAGTTGACGTGTACCTATGATGAAAATTACAGGCCTCTCTCATCTTTTTAAGTGGGAGAACTTGCACAATTGGTGGCTGACTAAATACTATTTTTCCCCACTGTATGCAGATCACACAATTCTGCGTCGCAGTGCAATATGCGCTGTTTGCTAGGCAAAATGTTGCTTTCTCTCCTTCCCTTAAAATAAGGCCATACTCTTGACATTGCTTTGCCTCAGGGACCACCAGACATTAAATCAAATAGAATCAAATAAAACATTTTTTGTTTATCATTACCGTTCTGTTCTGCCTTTTCCCTTTCTGAAACCTCCTCTGTTTTGTCCTTCTGTTGAACTCTCTCTGCCTGTAAGATGTGCAGACAAAGGTTTCGTTCCAAATAGCACCCTATTCCCTTTATAGAGCACTACTTTTGACCAGGCCCCATAGGGGATAAGATGCCATTTGGGACACAGGAAACGGTGACTCCGTCCCTACAGCAGCTGAATCCTACTAGAGTCACCATAGTCATATATAACTAACTGTAAGTCACTCTGGATAAGACTCTCTAAATGACTCCCGAATGTAAATGTAATTTCAACCGAAACACTAAAAAATAGGCTCTTCACTTCTGTTAGTACAGTTAGTTTGGTTTAAAATCTATTTAAATGTGTTCATCGTACATTTCAAAGGGCTGAGGAGATACCAACCATGCCTCAACATTCTCTCAGCACCCAGTTCAACCTAGGTTTTACATTTTCTTAGCTAAAATAACTTTTCAATTTAATTGCTAGCACAGTGCTTACCCACTTTATTGGACACGCCTGGAAATCTCACCCCATTTACCGTTTCCATAGAAACCATAGCAAACAGCCAGTCACTGGTGGTTGCTCCCTAATTTCACAGGAACCAGGAAGAGGTGGATTCTGCAGTGAAATAGACAGAAGCATATAATTAAAACATGTTATTTCCTCTGTAGGTAGATGTATCTGCCAACTTGCCATTAGAGAGGAAGAGGAGTGACACAATACCTTGTTACCAGCACACACACACACCTCTGCATTCACACACACACACCTCTGCATTCACACACACACACCTCTGCATTCACACACACACACCTCTGCATTCACACACACACACCTCTGCATTCACACACACACACCTCTGCATTCACACACACACACCTCTGCATTCACACACACACACCTCTGCATTCACACACACACCTCTGCATTCACACACACACACCTCTGCATTCACACACACACACCTCTGCATTCACACACACACACCTCTGCATTCACACACACACACCTCTGCATTCACACACACACACCTCTGCATTCACACACACACACCTCTGCATTCACACACACACACCTCTGCATTCACACACACACACCTCTGCATTCACACACACACACCTCTGCATTCACACACACACACCTCTGCATTCACACACACACACCTCTGCATTCACACACACACACCTCTGCATTCACACACACACACCTCTGCATTCACACACACACACCTCTGCATTCACACACACACACCTCTGCATTCACACACACACACCTCTGCATTCACACACACACACCTCTGCATTCACACACACACACCTCTGCATTCACACACACACACCTCTGCATTCACACACACACACCTCTGCATTCACACACACACACCTCTGCATTCACACACACACACCTCTGCATTCACACACACACACCTCTGCATTCACACACACACACCTCTGCATTCACACACACACACCTCTGCATTCACACACACACACCTCTGCATTCACACACACACACCTCTGCATTCACACACACACACCTCTGCATTCACACACACACACCTCTGCATTCACACACACACACCTCTGCATTCACACACACACACCTCTGCATTCACACACACACACCTCTGCATTCACACACACACACCTCTGCATTCACACACACACACCTCTGCATTCACACACACACACCTCTGCATTCACACACACACACCTCTGCATTCACACACACACACCTCTGCATTCACACACACACACCTCTGCATTCACACACACACACCTCTGCATTCACACACACACACCTCTGCATTCACACACACACACCTCTGCATTCACACACACACACCTCTGCATTCACACACACACACCTCTGCATTCACACACACACACCTCTGCATTCACACACACACACCTCTGCATTCACACACACACACCTCTGCATTCACACACACACACCTCTGCATTCACACACACACACCTCTGCATTCACACACACACACCTCTGCATTCACACACACACACCTCTGCATTCACACACACACACCTCTGCATTCACACACACACACCTCTGCATTCACACACACACACCTCTGCATTCACACACACACACCTCTGCATTCACACACACACACACCTCTGCATTCACACACACACACCTCTGCATTCACACACACACACCTCTGCATTCACACACACACACCTCTGCATTCACACACACACACCTCTGCATTCACACACACACACCTCTGCATTCACACACACACACCTCTGCATTCACACACACACACCACCTCTGCATTCACACACACACACCTCTGCATTCACACACACACACCTCTGCATTCACACACACACACCTCTGCATTCACACACACACACCTCTGCATTCACACACACACACCTCTGCATTCACACACACACACCTCTGCATTCACACACACACTCGAACACACGCACACATGCACACAATTAGATCTTTAAAATGCTGGATTTGAACATGTTTTTTTAACACTCTTTATGGGCTGTGGTGTTACTACGTATAACCACCCTTCTCTAATGTTACAATTGTAAAGCAACTTTGGGTCATTGAAAGCACTATATAAGTCCCATGCATTATTATTATTATTATTATTATTACTATCCGTATATACCACCACCCTGCTAGCTAACGGTGGTTTACTATCCGTATATACCACCACCCTGCTGGCTAACGGTGGTTTACTATCCGTATATACCTCCACCCTGCTAGCTAACGGTGGTCTACTATCCGTATATACCACCACCCTGCTAGCTAACGGTGGTTTACTATCCGTATATACCACCACCCTGCTGGCTAACGGTGGTTTACTATCCGTATATACCACCACCCTGCTAGCTAACGGTGGTTTACTCTCCGTATATACCACCACCCTGCTAGCTAACGGTGGTCTACTATCCGTATATACCACCACCCTGCTAGCTAACGGTGGTTTACTCTCCGTATATACCACCACCCTGCTAGCTAACGGTGGTTTACTATCCGTATATACCACCACCCTGCTAGCTAACGGTGGTTTACTCTCCGTATATACCACCACCCTGCTAGCTAACGGTGGTTTACTATCCGTATATACCACCACCCTGCTAGCTAACGGTGGTTTACTCTCCGTATATACAACCACCCTGCTAGCTAACGGTGGTTTACTATCCGTATATACCACCACCCTGCTAGCTAACGGTGGTTTTCACTACCATTAAACCAACTTCAATTTCCTTCAAATACGATGTTGCCATTCCTTCATCTCTGAGTTTCTAGCTAAATGACCTGAGGCACAGACAGACAGACAGCCAGACAGACAGCCAGACAGACAGACAGATAGACAGACAGACAGACAGACAGACAGACTATATGGAATGATGGATGTTGCTAATCTATTATTCCTTGAAGCTCTTTGATGTTTCCATTATGATGATGATGATGATGAAGAAGAATATTTCAATTACATCACAAGGCCCTATGTTACTTTACAGGGTTGAGTCTATTTGAAATTCTCAACTGCCATAAATGATGGGAAGGTTGTGTGTTGGTATGACACTGATGCGGCTCGCTGAGTGGTTGAGATTGCTTGTCATCGGTAGTGTTTCTATCAGTTAATGACTTCAAATGCCTCAAAGAAATAGAGAGAGAGCGAGAGAGATTGAGAGAGAAAGAGAGAGAGAGAGAGCGAGAGAGATTGAGAGAGAAATAGAAAGAGTGAGAGAGATTGAGAGAGAGAGAGAGAGAGATTGAGAGAGAGAGAGAGAGAGAGAGAGAGAGAGAGAGAGAGAGAGAGAGAGAGAGAGAGAGAGAGAGAGAGAGAGAGAGAGAGAGAGAGAGAGAGAGAGAGAGAGAGAGAGAGAGAGAGAGAGAGAGAGAGAGAGAGAGAGAGAGAGAGAGAGAGAGAGAGAGAGAGAGACCACAAGAAAAGGGCAACCAGTGAAGCACAAACACCATTGTAAATACAACCCATATTTTTGTTTATTTATTTGCACATTCTTACAACACTGTATATAGACATATGACATTTGAAATGTCTTTATTCTTTTGGAATTTCTGAGTGTAATGTTTACTGTTAATATTTATTGTTTATTTCACTTTTGTTTACTATCTACTTCACGTGCTTTGGCAATGTTAACATACGTTTCCCATGCCAATAAAGCCCTTAAATTGAAAAAAAATTGAATTGAGAGAGCAATACTTAGGTGTCATAATATTTTCTCTGGATTGTTTTTATATTCAGTAGATAATCTTGGTTAACTCAGAACTAAAGTCTTGTGTAATTATTATTATTATTAAACCAATTTAATTAAAAAAAAAAAATTGTGTAAGTCCATTACATGAAATCCAAATAAAAATAAATTTAAATTACAGGTTGTAATGCAACAAAATAGGAAAAACGCCAAGGGGGATGAATACTTTTGCAAGGCACTATGTGTTAACAGAAGAGATAGAAGGAGGATCGGAACCCACGCCTATGGGCCAAATGTCCCCTCCCCTTCCGAAATTCGAAAGATGCTAACACCTGAGATATGGTGATTTGTCCAAAGCACCGGAACTAATGCTGCTCATTACTTCACGCATCCTGATGTATCATGACAGATCACGAGAGATTAATCAGTTGGTGACACAGATTCAAGATGAATTTACGTTTGCTGACAACATAATATCTCTCCAAATTGGATCTGAATGTTGACATATTTGCCCTGTGGGACATCAGTTCACAGCAGCTTCAAGTGTGTAGGAGAAAGGGAACAATGCGTGGGTAGTGTAGTTCCCCAATCCTGGAGGTAGGCTGCCTAGGCTAGCTCTGGCTAGTTCCTGGTCTCACCAGAGATGGGTCTTAGCAACATGCTCTGTGGCTAATTCAGTTCCTGGTCTCACCAGAGATGGGTCTTAGCAACATGCTCTGTGGCTAATTCAGTTCCTGGTCTCACCAGAGATGGGTCTTAGCAACATGCTCTGTGGCTAATTCAGTTCCTGGTCTCACCAGAGATGGGTCTTAGCAACATGCTCTGTGGCTAATTCAGTTCCTGGTCTCACCAGAGATGGGTCTTAGCAACATGCTCTGTGGCTAATTCAGTTCCTGGTCTCACCAGAGATGAGTCTTAGCAACATGCACTGTGGCTATTTCAGTTCCTGGTCTCACCAGAGATGAGTCTTAGCAACATGCTCTGTGGCTAATTCAGTTCCTGGTCTCACCAGAGATGGGTCTTAGCAACATGCTCTGTGGCTAATTCAGTTCCTGGTCTCACCAGAGATGAGTCTTAGCAACATGCACTGTGGCTATTTCAGTTCCTGGTCTCACCAGAGATGAGTCTTAGCAACATGCTCTGTGGCTAATTCAGTTCCTGGTCTCACCAGAGATGGGTCTTAGCAACATGCTCTGTGGCTAATTCAGTTCCTGGTCTCACCAGAGATGGGTCTTAGCAACATGCTCTGTGGCTAATTCAGTTCCTGGTCTCACCAGAGATGGGTCTTAGCAACATGCTCTGTGGCTAATTCAGTTCCTGTTCTCACCAGAGATGGGTCTTAGCAACATGCTCTGTGGCTAATTCAGTTCCTGGTCTCACCAGAGATGGGTCTTAGCAACATGCTCTGTGGCTAATTCAGTTCCTGGTCTCACCAGAGATGGGTCTTAGCAACATGCACTGTGGCTAATTCAGTTCCTGGTCTCACCAGAGATGGGTCTTAGCAACATGCACTGTGGCTAATTCAGTTCCTGGTCTCACCAGAGATGGGTCTTAGCAACATGCTCTGTGGCTAATTCAGTTCCTGGTCTCACCAGAGATGGGTCTTAGCAACATGCTCTGTGGCTAATTCAGTTCCTGGTCTCACCAGAGATGGGTTTTAGCAACATGCTCTGTGGCTAATTCAGTTCCTGGTCTCACCAGAGATGGGTCTTAGCAACATGCTCTGTGGCTAATTCAGTTCCTGGTCTCACCAGAGATGGGTCTTAGCAACATGCTCTGTGGCTAATTCAGTTCCTGGTCTCACCAGAGATGGGTCTTAGCAACATGCTCTGTGGCTAATTCAGTTCCTGGTCTCACCAGAGATGGGTCTTAGCAACATGCTCTGTGGCTAATTCAGTTGCTGGTCTCACCAGAGATGGGTTTTAGCAACATGCTCTGTGGCTAATTCAGTTCCTGGTCTCACCAGAGATGGGTCTTAGCAACATGCTCTGTGGCTAATTCAGTTATTGGTCTCACCAGAGATGGGTCTTAGCAACATGCTCTGTGGCTAATTCAGTTATTGGTCTCACCAGGGATGGGTCTTAGCAACATGCTCTGTGGCTAATTCAGTTCCTGGTCTCACCAGGGATGGATCTTAGCAACATGCTCTGTGGCTAATTCAGTTCCTGGTCTCACCAGAGATGGGTCTTAGCAACATGCTCTGTGGCTAATTCAGTTCCTGGTCTCACCAGAGATGAGTCTTAGCAACATGCTCTGTGGCTAATTCAGTTCCTGGTCTCACCAGAGATGGGTCTTAGCAACATGCACTGTGGCTAATTCAGTTCCTGGTCTCACCAGAGATGGGTCTTAGCAACATGCACTGTGGCTAATTCAGTTCCTGGTCTCACCAGAGATGGGTCTTAGCAACATGCTCTGTGGCTAATTCAGTTCCTGGTCTCACCAGAGATGGGTCATAGCAACATGCTCTGTGGCTAATTCAGTTCCTGGTCTCACCAGAGATGGGTCTTAGCAACATGCTCTGTGGCTAATTCAGTTCCTGGTCTCACCAGAGATGGGTCTTAGCAACATGCTCTATGGCTAATTCAGTTCCTGGTCTCACCAGGGATGGGTCTTAGCAACATGCTCTGTGGCTAATTCAATTCCTGGTCCCACCAGTGATGGGTCTTAGCAACATACTCTGTGGCTCTTTTTTAAAATATATGTTTTTATTTTTGTATTTTACCTGCTAATTCAGTTCTAGTTCCCACCAAGGATGGGTCTTAGCAATATACTCTGTGGTTAATTCAGTTCCTGGTCCCACCGGGGATGGGTTTTAGCAACATGCTACAGGAAATTATTTCATGCATGGCTGCGCTGACTGAGAAAGTAATGTCGCTCTTCGTTCCTGTGGCTTCTGCAGACTCACATAAATAGACTGAATCAGTTTTCCTCTATACCGTGTTGATATTCAGCCTTCTCTAACCAGGGGCCAGGCTCCTGGAGTTGTTTAGTATCCTCATCTGAACTTGATATGAAGGCATGTTGGAACATATGGATGTCACTAATATGACTCAGTACAACTCATAAGAGGGAATGGAGTGCCCTGTAGACATGCCCCTTAAGCGTAACTCAGAGTCCACAGATGTGCTAGTCCAGCGTCCCATTGTGACATCATACCCAAGTGGCTCTGAGACCACCATCCGTGGGGGATGCACAGACCAAACGCGCACCTCCCCAAATGTCCTAACCAATGCAGGTCCGCGTACGCGTCCTCTATTCATTTTAATGTGGTGACGGTTGGAGAAATTGCTTGAGCCACGCTGAGAATTCCAAAAGTACGAAAGCCAACAGTCCAATATTCTAGAACACTGCTGTGTGGACTCTGATAGGCTCTTTACAGTACAAGAATGAGTCAGTAGAAAAGAAGAACAAGCGTTCTAATGAGTCTCCTACCCACACACTTATTGTTGTCACAAATAACTACGACAGTAGGGGCACACCAGGTAAAAGCAGGGCGTTATGCTATTGATGGAAGCTTGGAGATAGAAAACAGAAGAATAAGTAACAACAGGTGTGCATTAGAATTTTACATGACCCCTCTTATCTCCTTCTCAATTATTCAAACAAAATGATAATAACACTTTAATGCAATGGAGAATAGTTTATTTAGTTTGAACAATGGATCCAACATAGTTCAACCTCAATACGTTCATGAACAGACCTGTCATTTGTGTTTAATGATTGTAATTGTATTGTGTCTAGGGGCTTCTCTTTTCTATTCACAAAGTGGTTTTCTAGCAAAGCGTAGAATATACAGTACCAGTCGAAGGTTTGGACACACCTACACATTCAAGGGTTTTTCTTTATTTTTACTATTTTCTACATTGTAGAATAATAGTGAAGACATCAACACTATGAAATAACACATATGGAATCATGTAGTAACCAAAAAAGTGTTAAACAAATCAAAAATATATTTTATATTTGAGATTCTTCAAAGTAGCCACCGTTTGCCTTGATGACAGCTTTGCATACTCTTGGCATTCTCTCAACTCAAGTTTCACCTGGAATGCTTTTCCAACAGTCTTGAAGGAGTTCCCTCATATGCTGAGCACTTGTTGGCTGCTTTCTCTTCACTCTGCCGTCCGACTCATCCCAAACCATCTCAATTGGGTTGAGGTCGGGGGATTGTGGAGGCCAGGTCATCTGATGCAGCAGTCCATCACTCTCCTTCTTGGTCAAATAGCCCTTACACAGCCTGGAGGTGTGTTTTGTGTCATTGTCCTGTTGAAAAACAAATTATAGTCCCACTAAGCACAAATCAGATGGGATGGCGTATCGCTGCAGAATGCTGTGGTAGCCATGCTGGTTAAGGGTGCCTTGAATTCTAAATATATCCCTGACAGTGTCACCAGCAAAGCACCATCACACCACCTCCTCCATGCTTCATGGTGGGAACCACACATGCGGAGATCATCCGTTCACCTACTCTTTGTCTCACAAAGACACGGCGGTTGGAACCATAAATCTCAAATTTGGACTTATCAGACCAAAGGACAGATTTCCACCGGTCTAATGTCCATTGCTCGTGTTTCTTGGCCCAAGCAATCTCTTCTTCTTACTGGTGTCCTTTAGTAGTGGTTTCTTTGCAGCATTTTGACCATGAAGGCCTGATTCACGCAGTCTCCGCTGAACAGTTGATGTTGAGATGTGTCTGTTACTTGAACTCTGTGAATAATTTATTTGGGTTGCAATTTCTGAGGCTGGTAACTCTAATGAACATCATCTGCAGCAGAGGAAACTCTGGGTCTTCCTTTGCTGTGGCGGTCCTCATGAGAGCCAGTTTAATCATAGCGCTTGATGGTCTTTGCGACTGCACTTGAAGAAACGTTCAAAGTTCTTGAAATGTTCCGTATTGACTGACCTTCATGTCTTAAAGCAATGATGGACTGTCATTTGTCTTTGCTTATTTGAGCTGTTCTTGCCATAATATGGACTTGGTCTTTTACCAAATAGGGCTATCTTCTGTATACCACCCCTACCTTGTCACAACACAACTGATTGGCTCAAACGCATTAAGAAGGAAATAAATTCCACAAATTAACTTTTAACAAGGCACACCTGTTAATTGAAATGCATTCCAGGTGACTACCTCATGAAGCTGGTTGAGAGAATGCCAAGAGTATGCAAAGCTGTCATCAAGGCAAAGGGTGGCTACTTTGAAGAATCTCAAATATAAAATATATTTTGATTTGTTTAAAATTATTTTGGTTACTACATGATTCCATATGTGTTATTTCATAGTTTTGATGTCTTCACTATTATTCTACAATGTAGAAAAAATTAAAAATAAAGTAAAACCCTGGAATAAGTAGATGTTCTGAAACGTTTGACTTGTACTGTATATGTATACACATACACACACACACACCTAAGCACCTATATTGTATCTGCAGTATTAAATAAATACAGTAGGTAGCTTTGCTAAGGTCAATATTAAAAGAATATCACGTTTGTTAATCTGATAGAATTTCGGCTTTTTGATTGTGAATTAAGTTGGGTATTATTGTTCAGAACAGATTTCCATTCAGTAAAATAAAATAAAATATTACCTAGAGCATGTTGCTCTATCCATTACTAATTGTTGTTTGGAGGGTTCAGAGAGTGGAACAATCATCAACATTCAATTTAAATCTTTATACTAGCACTGAAACACAAGTCCTCTGCTCTTCTTGAAAACAATCAATAGGAAAATACATTTCATGCTAAATGAACATCAAAATTAAAAGGTCTAATTGATGAGAGGCGCTTGCTGTATGCATGGAAAATCAAAACATTGACTGATAATCTGAACGCTTCAATACGTGTTTTCCAAGCAGCCAACCTGGCCATTATGGTTCTGCAGTGAAGACTCTGTGACATATACGAAGGGCTGGAAGCTAGCCCGCTAGCCCGAGGCAAGCACTTTTTCAGACCGGCATGTAGAAAATGTGCCACACTAGCTGCCAGGCCAGTGAAATTGTGTATTTTCAAATATCACACGGCACAGATTTAGTCTCTTCTGCCAGTAGAATGTCACTCAGGTTAGTGTAAGTTGTAGTCTACTAGCCTGGCAGTTTCATCCCTGCATTTACAGTAACTCTACTTTAGGGAAAACGTGTGCAGGCCTGTTCATGTGAAAGGCCACATAGAAATCACAAGCTACTAAATTCTTTTATTTAATTTCCAGGAGCCAAGCAGTATACGAAATATGATATCACTGCGGGGTGATCCAGTGTTGAGGAGTATAAGATACATGAAATCACTTTGGAGTGATCCAGTGTTGAGGAGTATAAGAGATATGAAATCACTGTGGGGAGATCCAGTGTTGAGGAGGATAAGAGATCCAGTGTTGAGGAGGATAAGAGATCCAGTGTTGAGGAGTATAAGAGATATGACATCACTGTGGGGAGATCCAGTGTTGAGGAGGATAAGAGATCCAGTGTTGAGGAGTATAAGAGATATGACATCACTGTGGGGAGATCCAGTGTTGAGGAGTACAAGATATATGATATCACTGTGGGGAGATCCAGTGTTGAGGAGTACAAGATACATTATATAATTGTGGGGAGATCCAGTGTTGAGGAGTATAAGAGATATGACATCACTGTGGGGAGATCCAGTGTTGAGGAGGATAAGAGATCCAGTGTTGAGGAGTATAAGAGATATGACATCACTGTGGGGAGATCCAGTGTTGAGGAGTACAAGATATATTATATAATTGTGGGGAGATCCAGTGTTGAGGAGTATAAGATACATTAAATCACTGTAGAAAGATCCAGTGTTGAGGAGTATAAGAGATATGATATCACTGTGGGGCGATCCAGTTTTGAGGAGTACAAGAGATATGATATCACTGTGGGGAGATCCAGTATTGAGGAGGATAAGAGATCCAGTGTTGAGGATTATAAGAGATATGACATCACTGTAGGGAGATCCAGTGTTGAGGAGTATAAGAGATATGACATCACTGTGGGGAGATCCAGTGTTGAGGAGGATAAGAGATCCAGTGTTGAGGAGTATAAGAGATATGACATCACTGTGGGGAGATCCAGTGTTGAGGAGTACAAGAGATATTATACAATTGTGGGGAGATCCAGTGTTGAGGAGTATAAGATACATGAAATCACTGTAGAAAGATCCAGTGTTGAGGAGTATAAGAGATATGATATCACTGTGGGGCGATCCAGTATTGAGGAGTACAAGAGGTATGATATCACTGTGGGGCGATCCAGTGTTGAGGAGGATAAGAGATCCAGTGTTGAGGATTATAAGAGATATGACATCACTGTGGGGAGATCCAGTGTTGAGGAGTACAAGAGATATTATATAATTGTGGGGAGATCCAGTGTTGAGGAGTATAAGATACATGAAATCACTGTGGAAAGATCCAGTGTTGAGGAGGATAAGAGATATGATATCACTGTGGGGAGATCCAGTGTTGAGGAGGATAAGAGATATGATATCACTGTGGGGAGATCCAGTGTTGAGGAGGATAAGAGATATGATATCACTGTGGGGAGATCCAGTGTTGAGGAGGATAAGAGATATGATATCACTGTGGGGCGATCCAGTATTGAGGAGTATAAGAGATATGATATCACTGTGGGGAGATCCAGTGTTGAGGAGGATAAGAGATCCAGTGTTGAGGATTATAAGAGATATGACATCACTGTGGGGAGATCCAGTGTTGAGGAATATAAGAGATACAGTGCGGGCCTCCCAGGTGGCGCAGCCAGTCTACGTCACTGCAGTGCTTGAGATCCGGGTTCGAGCCCGGGCTGTGTCACAGCCGGAGACCCATGAGGTGACGCACAATTGGCCCAGCGTTGTCCGGGTTAGGGGAGGGTTTTGCCGGCCGGGATGTCCTTGTCCTATCGCTAGCGACTCCTGTGGCGGGCCGGGCGGATGCACGCTGACACGGTCGCCAGTTGTACAGTGTTTCCTCCGACACATTGTTGCGGATGGCTTCCAGGTTAAGTGAGCAGTGTGTCAGGAAGCAGTGCGGCCTGGCAGGGTCGTGTTTCGGAAGACGCACGGCTCTCGACCTTCGCCTCTCCCGAGTCCGTACGGGAGTTGCAGTGATGGGACAAGACTGTAACTACCAATTGGATATCACAAAATTCGGGAGAAAAAGGTTGTAAAAAAATATACCAAAAAATATATATAAAATATAAAAGAGATACAGTGCATTAAGAAAGTGTTCAGACCCCTTCACTTTTTACACATTTTGTTACATTACAGCCTTATTCTAAAATTGATTAAATAGTTTTTTCCCACCCTGATAAATCTACACAGAATACCCCATAATGACAAAGTAAAAACAGGTTTGTAGAAATTTTTGCCAATTTATAAAAATAAATAAATAAATATTACATTTACATAAGTATTCAGACCATTTACTCAGTACTTTGTTGAAACACCTTTGGCAGCGATTACAGCCTTGAGTCTTCTTGGGTATGACACTACAAGCTTGGCACACCTGTATTTGGGGAGTTTCTGTGAGAGTGTGATTTCAAGGAGTCAGGCGCAGGAGGGTAAATCACAGAATACAGAGTTTATTCCGTAGTACACAGTTACGCTGGATAGCGTCAACAGTCCAGTGCGCAAAACAGGCGCACTGGAACAAATACAGGCACACAGGGAAAAATATACCCCGGCAATACAAAGTACAGGTAGCTCCACCGAGCTACACTCATCTCACATGAAACAATCACCCACAAGGACAAGGGGGCAGAGGGAACACTTATACACATACTAATGAGGGGAATATGAACCAGGTGTGTGTAATTGACAAGACAAGACAAATGGAATGATGAGATATGGAGCGGCAGTGGCTAGTAGGCCGGTGACGACGAACGCCGAAGCCTGCCCGAACAAGGAGGGGAGGCAGTTTCGGAGGAAGTCGTGACAGTTTCTCCCATTCTTCTCTGCAGATCCTCTCAAGCTCTGTCAGGTTGGCTATGGAGCGTTGCTGCCCAGCTATTTTCAGGTATCTCCAGAGGTGTTCGATCAGGATCAAGTCCTGGCTCTGGCTGGGCCACTCAAGGACATTCAGAGACTTGTCCCGAAGCCACTCCGGCGTTGTCTTGTCTGTGTGCTTAGGGTCGTTGTCCTGTTGGAAGGTGAACCTTCGCCCCAGTCTGAGGTCCTGAGCACTCTGGAGCAGGTTTTCATCAAGGATCTCTCTGTACTTTGCTCCGTTCATCTGTCCCTCAATCCTGACTACTCTCCCAGTCCCTGCCACTGAAAAACATCCCCACAGCATGATGCTGCCACCACCATGCTTCACCGTAGAGATGGTGCCTGGTTTCCTCCAGACATGATGCTTGGCATTCAGGCCAAAGAGTTCAATCTTGGTTTCATCAGACCAGATAATCTTGTTTCTCATGGTCTGAGAGTCCTTTAGGTGCCTTTTGCAAAATCCAAGCGAGCTGTCGTATGCCTTTTACTGAGGAGTGGCTTCCGTCTGGCCACTCTACCATAAAGGCCTGATTGGTGGAGTGCTGCAGAGGTCGTTGTCCTTCTGGAAGGTTCTCCCATCTCCACAGAGGAACTCTGGAGCTCTGTCAGAGTGACCATCGGGTTCTTGGTCATCTCCCTGACCAAGGCCCTTCTCCCCCGATTGCTCAGTTT
Organism: Coregonus ussuriensis; assembly: GCA_031479575.1. Classification (NCBI taxonomy): domain Eukaryota; kingdom Metazoa; phylum Chordata; class Actinopteri; order Salmoniformes; family Salmonidae; genus Coregonus; species Coregonus ussuriensis. The sequence goes on from CM062475.1 coordinate 37,526,919, forward strand.
GGCCAGGCAGTCAGCTCTAGGAAGAGTCTTGGTGGTTCCAAACTTCTTCAATTTTTTGGTACCCTTCCCCAGATCTGTGCCTCGACACAATCCTGTCTCTGAGCTCTACGGACAATTCCTTCGACCTCATGGCTTTGTTTTTGCTCTGACATGCACTGTCATCTGTGGGACCTTATATAGACAGGTGTGTGCCTTTCCAAATCTTGTCCAATCCATTGAATTTACAACAGGTGGACTCAAGTAGTAGAAACTCAAGGATGATCAATGGAAACAGGATGCACCTGAGCTCAATTTCAAGTCTCATAGCGAAGGGTCTGAATACTTATGTAAATTTGGTATTTCTGTCTTTATTTTTAATACATTTGCAAAAATGTTTCCACTTAGTCTTTATGGGTATTGTGTGTAGATTGATGATAAACATTTTTTAAAATCCATTTTACAATAAGGCTGTAACGTAACAAAATGTGGATAAAGGGAAGGGGTCTGAATACTTTCTGAATGCATTGTATGATATCACTGTGGGGAGATCCAGTGTTGAGGAGTATAAGAGATATGATATCACTGTAGGTAGATCCAGTGTTGAGGAGTATAAGAGATATGATATCACTGTAGGGAGATCCAGTTTTGAGGAGAATAAGAGATATGATATCACTGTAGGGAGATCCAGTGTTGAGGAGTATAAGAGATATGATATCACTGTAGGGAGATCCAGTTTTGAGGAGAATAAGAGATATGATATCACTGTAGGGAGATCCAGTGTTGAGGAGTATAAGAGATATGATATCACTGTAGGGAGATCCAGTTTTGAGGAGAATAAGAGATATGATATAACTTTGGGAGATCCGGTGGTGGTGTAGCCATTCAGGATAAGCTTATTGAGATCAACTCTTAATCCTTTTGATTGTTAAGGTGCTTGGAGTAGGTCCCAGGGTGGTTCGGCTCCAGGGAGTGGGTGCATTCTGCTGGGGCGTCAAAGAATATACACACACACACACACACACACACACACAGACAGACAGTACAGTGGCTTGCCACCACCATCAGTTTCTGTGAAAACTTCAGAAAGAACACAGCTCCTATTGTGATGCAACCATTACTCCCTCTGTGTAGATAAGGGCTACACCACAAATGACAGCCTATTCCCTATGTAGTGCACTACATTTTGACCATGGCCCATAGGGGATAGTGCACTATGTAGGGAAAAGGGTGTCAGTTGGGATGCACACCAATGTCTCCTTCCAATGTTAATCAGTGTTCTAACATGGTTGGTCATGATGGTGTCTCATAGTGACAGCATGGAGAGCAGGAACACTTCTTTGTAGAGAGTGATTGCACTTGAAAGTCTCCCGGATTACCACAGTTAAAGCGTCGCCCCAGACAAAATTTCCCGCTTGACCAAGTTAATATTTACCATGCAATTGGCTTAACAGTTTTTTAAAGTTTCAACGGACACAACTTGGTGGCTTGCTGGACAAATCCATATATGGTCTAATCATAGGCTACGCTGCCTTGTCCTCAGAGTGTTCTATTTTACACTAGATAGTGGACATTCAGGCCCTGTCCCAAATGGCACCCTATTCTCTGTATATAGTGCACTACTTTTGAACAGAGCCCTGTGAGCCATGGTCAAAAGAAGTGAACTATAAAGGGAATAGGGTGCCATTTGGGACGCAGATCCCATCTGTATGTCATGTGAGTCACCAACAGTTTAATTGGTAGAAAAGTGTTGATAAAGTCCTCGCAGTTGAAGGCTGTACTTGTAATGCATGACAGAGATCTGATGGTACACATACCTTAGACTTTCACTTCCTGTCAGACAAAACCTGTGTGTGTGTGTGTGTGTGTGTGTGTGCGTTCTTGTGTATGTGTGAGATGTTCCTGAAATATGTGTGTGCTTGCGTATGTTCTCACGTGCACGTGTGTGTTCCCCACAGGGACAGACATTATCCTAGACCTCCAGATTTCACCAATCCCCAAGAGGACTCATTTGTTCAATTAATTGTCTGTCTGTTTTCGCCCGGTGATGAAGGAAATTAAATTGTCACATGCGCCACGCTAGCTATCTCCATTTGTGATGTAGCAGATTGTGTCTCTCAGCGTCAAACACACATCAGGCATCTTAATCCTCCCGTACTGTCCCCTTGCTGGTACGAAATATACCTGGTTTATAGCACAGCATTTAGATATTTCATTACCTGGTTTATAGCTCATTCTGATGTTTAACCTTTACTCAGAAACACATAATTGTAGATGTCTCTGTTGAGAGGTTGGAGTGAATGTTGAAATAAATATTGAACTAAAATAAACAATGTCCTATATGGTGATCTAGTAGAATGCAGAGTGAGGTCCTGACATCATCTTTGTTAATAATATGACGATATAATGTCACACCCTAATCACACGCAAAGACACCAAGGGAATCTGTAGGGACTTGTAGGCACAGCACTGTTTTGCCCAGTGTTGGTTGGTATTTGCATATACAGTTGAAGTCTGAAGTTTACATACACTTAGGTTGGAGTCATTAAAACTTGTTTTTCAACCACTCCACAAATGTCTTGTTAACAAACTATAGTTTTGGCAAGTCGGTTAGGACATCTACTTTGTGCATGACACAAGTAATTTTTCCAACAATTGTTTACAGACAGATTATTTAACTTATAATTCAATTCCAGTGGGTCAGAAGTTTACATACACTAAGTTTACTGTGCCTTTAAACAGCTTGGAAAATTCCAGAAAATGATGTCATGGCTTTAGAAGCTTCTGATAGGCTAATTGACATAATTTTAGTCAATTGGAGGTGTACCTGTGGATGTATTTCAAGGCCTACCTTCAAATTCAGTGCCTCTTTGCTTGACATCATGGGAAAATCAAAAGAAATCAGTCGAGACCTCAGAAAACAATTGTAGACCTCCACAAGTCTGGTTCATCCTTGGGAGCAATTTCCAAACACCTGAAGGTACCACGTTCCTCTGTACAAACAATAGTACGCAAGTATAAACACCATGGGACCACCAGCCGTCATACCGCTCAGGAAGGAGATGCATTCTGTCTCCTGGTGCGAAAAGTGCAAATCAATCCCAGAACAACAGCAAAGGACCTTGTGAAGATGCTGGAGGAAACAGGTACAAAAGTATCTATATCCACAGTAAAACAAGTCCTATATTGACATAACCTGAAAGGCCGCTCAGCAAGGAAGAAGCCACTGCTCCAAAACTGCCATAAAAAAGCGCGACTACGGTTTGCAACTGCACATGGGGACCAAGATTGTACTTTTTGGAGAAATGTCCTCTGGTCTGATGAAACAAAAATAGAACTGTTTGGCCATAATGACCATCGTTATGTTTGGAGGTAAAAGGGGGCTGCTTGCAAGCCGAAGAACACCATCCCAACCGTGAAGCATGGGGGTGGCAGCATCATGCTGTGGGGGTGCTTTGCTGCAGGAGAGACTGGTGCACTTCACAAAATAGATGGCATCATGAGGAAGGAAAATGATGTGGATATATTGAAGCAACATCTCAAGACATCAGTCAGGAAGTTAAAGATTGGTCGCAAATGGGTCTTCCAAATGGACAATGACCCCAGTTCTGGCAAAATGGCTTAAGGACAACAAAGTCAAGGTATTGGAGTGGCCATCACAAAGCCCTGACCTCAATCCTATATAACAGTTGTGGGCAGAACTGAAAAGGCGTGTGTGAGCAAGGAGGCCTACAAACCTGACTCAGATACACCAGCTCTGTCAGGAGGAATGGGCCAAAATTCACCCAACTTATTGTGGGAAGCTTGTGGAAGGCTACCCGAAACGTTTGACCCAAGTTAAACAATTTAAAGGCAATGCTACCAAATACTAATTGAGTGTATGTAAACTTCTGACCCACTGGGAATGTGATGAAAGAAATAAAAGCTGAAAGAAATAATTCTCTCTACTATTATTCTGACATTTCACATTCTTAAAATAAAGTGGTGATCCTAACTGACCTAAGACAGGGAATTTTTACTAGGACTAAATGTCAGGAATTGTGAAAAACTGAGTTTAAATGTATTTGGCTAAGGTGTATGTAAACTTCCGACTTCAAATGTAAACTAGTAAAATCACATCTGAGGTTACTTGTTGCAGGTGCGTGGGAATTGTTCTATGATGACTTGAAAGAAAGAAAAACACTGTGCTTCACTTAGCTGGATGAGCCTCACTGACTTGGTCCAAGACATATATACATGTACCAGTGATCCGTAACTCTCTGTCCGTCAGACTCTGGTCTGTGTTGGTAATGCAAGGGCTCGTGACCAGGGATCTGATTGGGGTAATTGTGTGTATGTGTGTGTAGGTGTGTGTGTATGTGTCATTAATATTGATAACAGATCTGGCGTTTCGCCAAGCTGACACAACTTAAAAGAGGAGAGAGCAGACAAGCAGAGGTGATGTGGACTGAATACAGAATACAGCTGTATCCTAACATCTCTCAATACACACACACACACACACACACACACACACACCGGTTCAGATAAAAAGCACTTCAATTAGTGTATGAAATGTTGATTGATATGCTTTCATGTGGCCATTGTCATGACTCTCCTGGATGAGGATCAAAGGCCTCAGATCAGCTTGGCAAATGGCTGACAACAACCAGAGGGGAAGGGTTGGAAGGGTTGGAAGGGTTGGAAGGGTTGGAAGGGTTGGAAGGGTTGGAAGGGTTGCTGGGCCGGTTTTGACACCTTAACACTGGGTCTTAAATTAGGCAGGAGGGGAATCTCTCTCCTGCTCTCCAGTATTGGTAAAGGAATGTGCTTTGTCACCAGAAGACTTTGCCGCCAAAAAATGATGCGTCCAAAAAGTAAACACTGGAACAATATTCCTAACATCTGAATGTTTGGAATGGTTAGTGGGGATCTAAAGACTAATCATGAAATAACTGTGACTCGAAAAGCGTACACATTCTATCTGTCAAGTTTACACCCAAATATTGTACAAAATAGTCCCCGTGCCCAAGGACACTAAGATAACCTGCCTAAATGACTACCGACCCGTAGCACTGACGTCTGTAGCCATGAAGTGCTTTGAAAGGCTGATCATGGCTCACATCAACACCATTATCCCAGAAACCCTAGACCCACTCCAATTTGCATACCGCTCCAACAGTTCCACAGATGATGCAATCTCTATTGCACTCCACACGGCAAGTGGTACCGGTGCTACAAGTCTGACACCAACAGGATCTTGAACAGCTTCTATCACCAAGCAATACGACTGATAAATAGCTAACAAAATAGCTACACAGACTGAGTTTACCTTGTATCTTTATTGACCTTTTATTTGTATTTTTGCACTGTCTCTATGCACACTCACAGGGCCCTACACACTTACACACACTCACTCCAACACACACACACTCAGTCCATCATTTGCACACTCACACACAATATGCACATACATTTATACTGACTCTACACACACACACACACTCACATACAAGCTGCTGCTACTCTGCTTATATTATATCCTGTTGCCTAGTAAACTTACCCCTATACATATCTACCTCCATCACTCCAGTATCCCAGGACATGTAAATATGGCATTGGAACTGACTTTTTGAATTTTGCCTGTATATACAGTGCATTCGGAAAGTATTCAGACCCCTTGACATTTTCCACATTTTGTTACGTTACAGCCTTATTCTAAAATCAATCTACACACAATACCCCATAATGACAAAGCAAAAACGTTTTTTTTGCAAATTTATTACAAATAAAAAACAGAAATAACTTATTTACGTAAGTGTTCATACCCTTTGCTATGAGACTCGAAATTGAGCTCAGGTGCATCCTGTTTACATTGGTCATCCTTGATGTTTCTACTACTTGATTGGAGTCCACCTGTGGTAAATTCAATTGATTGGACATGATTTGGAAAGGCACACACCTGTCTATATAAAGTCCCACAGTTGACAATTCATGTCAGATCAAAAACCAAGCCATGAGGTCGAAGGAATTGTCCGTAGAGCTCAGAGACAGGATTGTGTCGAGGCACAGATCTGGGGAAGGGTACCAAAAAAATTCTGCAACATTGAAGGTCCCCAAGAACACGGTGGCCTCCATCATTCTTAAATGGACTAAGTTTGAAACCACCAAGACTCTTCCTCAAACTGAGCAATCGGGGGAGAAGGGCCTTGGTCAGGGAGGTGACCAAGAACCCGATGGTCACTCTGACAGAGCTCCAGAGTACGTCTGGGTAGATGGGAGAACCTTCCAGAAGGACAACCATCTCTGCAGCACTCTACCAATCAGGCCTTTATGGTAGAGTGGCCAGACGGAAGCCACTCCTCAGTAAAAGGCCAAAGATTCTCTGGTCTGATTAAACCAATATTTAACTCTTTGGCCTGAATGCGAAGAGTCACGTCTGGGGAAACTTGGCACCATCCCTATGGTGAAGCATGGTGGTGGCAGCATCAGGCTGTGGGGATGTTTTTCAGCGGCAGGGACTGGGAGACTAGTCAGGATCGAGGGAAAGATGAACAGAGCAAAATACAGAGAGATACTTGATGAAAACCTGCTCCAGAGCGCTCAGGACCTCAGACTGGGGCGAAGGTTCACCTTCCAACAGGACAAAGACCCTAAGCACACAGCCAAGACAACGCAGGAGTAGTTTCGGGACAAGTCTCTGAACGTCATTGAGTGGCCCAGCCAGAGCCCGGACTTGAACCCGATCGAACATCTCTGGAGAGACCTGAAATTGCTGTGCAGCGAAGCTCCCCATCCAACCTGACAGAGCTTGAGAGGATCTGCAGAGAACAATGGAAGAAACTCCCCAAATACAGGTGTGCCAAGCTTGTAGCATCATATCCAAGAAGACTCAAGGTTGTAATCGCTGCCAAAGGTGCTTCAACAAAGTACTGAGTAAAGGGTCTGAATACTTATGTAAATGTGATATTTCCATTTTTATTTGTAATAAATTAGATAATTATTTTTTTAACTGCTTTGTCATTATGGGGTATTGTGTGTACATTGATGAGGGGGAAAACTTGTCAAGGGTCCTGAATACTTTCCGAATGCATTTACTTACTTTATTGTGTATTTCTTATTTGTATTTTTTTCTCGTAATACGTTGTTATTGATCACTGCTTTGCTGGGTTTTGAGGATGAAAGAAAGGCATTTCACTGTCCTTGTGACATTACATCTGGAAACTTTAATAGATTTACCACAGATGTGAATTACTGCAAGTGCTGCTGATGCTAATCAAAATATTGTGGAAATTTGTCCAGCTAGGTGTATGTTTACACAATCTATGTAATCTATACAACAACAACACAATACACAACAACACAATACACAATAACACAATACACAATAACACAACAACACAATAACACAATAACACAACAACACAATAACACAATAACACAATACATTTCATGGTTGACATACTACATAGATTTAGCTCTGGGTGTTTTTTTTCTCCTGTTTTCTCTCTCTCTCTCTCTCTCTCTCTCTCTCTCTCTCTCTCTCTCTCTCTCTCTCTCTCTCTCTCTCTCTCTCTCTCTCTCTCTCTCTCTCTCTCTCTCTCTCTCTCTCTCTCTCTCTCTCTCTCTCTTTCTCTCTCTCTCTCTCTTTCTCTCCCTCTCCCTCTCCCTCTCTCTCTCTATATATATATATATTTTAGCAAGTGCAACACATTTCTTAATGTGACGGCGGTGCATTTACAATCATTGACATTTGCAACACTCAGCTATAGATAGTGTCCAGGAAGTAGGAGTGGACTGGACCTAGCAGAGAGTGTGTGTGTGTCTCCTAGCTGACGGCTTCTCCATTGTGGAGTGTGTACCAGTACGCAGTGTGTGTCTGAAATAGCACCCTATTTAGTGCACTACCTTTGGAGTGGGCCAGTCTCGGTCTCTATCTACTCCCTTGTTTCTTCCCTCCTGTCTTTTTCTCCCTGTCTTCACCCCCCAGCTCCCTGCTGTCTGTCTGGCTGGGAAGCAGAGTAAAGCAACATAATAAACCGATATCAGTTAGATCCTGTAATTCAAATGACCTCTATGTGGTCTCAGCCTCCTCCTCTCCTTCCTGTTATGAATATCAGAGCTGGTGTCTGTCAACGACGATGGCATGCAGTGTTTAGAAAGGTTGAGTCCCAAATGGTACCCTATTCCCTTTATAGTGTATTTCTTTGACCAGAGACAATAGTGCCCTGGTCAAACAAGTACTACCTTACATAGGGAACAGAGTGACTGGACTGGAGAGACACTCAAAACACAAATCTGCCCCATACTAGTGGTATCTTTGACCACTCAAAGTGTTCATAGGAAATCTATGCTGTACATACATAAGTACAGATACATTTCTATACATTAGTTGTAGGCTACTGGATAGCATCTAAAATGTAAAATCTAATGCACAGTTGAAGTCATAATGCACTGTGTTAGATGCCTCTGTTTACGGTTACAGATGTTATATGCCTCTGTTTACGGTTACAGATGTTATATGCTTCTGTTTACGGTTACAGATGTTATATGCTTCTGTTTACGGTTACAGATGTTATATGCTTCTGTTTACGGTTACAGATGTTATATGCTTCTGTTTACGGTTACAGATGTTATATGCTTCTGTTTACGGTTACAGATGTTATATGCTTCTGTTTACGGTTACAGATGTTATATGCTTCTGTTTACGGTTACAGATGTTATATGCTTCTGTTTACGGTTACAGATGCACCATTGAGAGCATCTTGTTGGCTGTATCACCACCTGGTACGGCAACTGCACCGTCCGCAACTGCATGGCTCTCCAGAGGGTGGTGCGGTCAGCCCAACGCATCACCAGGGGCACACTGCCTGCCCTTCAGGACATCTACAGCACCCGGTATCACAGGAAGGCCAAGAAGTTCATCAAGGACCTCAGCCACCCAAGCCACGGCCTGTTACTAGCCGGCTACCACCCGGTTCTCAACTCTGCACCTTAGAGACTGCTGCCCTATGTACATAGTCATTGAACACTAGTCACTTTAATAATGTTTACATACTGTTTACACACTTCATATGTATAAACTGTATTCTAGTAAAGGCTCATCCTATTTAACTACTGCTGTACACACCTTTTCTATCCATATACTGTCCATAATGTCTATACACACCATCATATACAGTGGGGGAAAAAAGTCTTTAGTCAGCCACCAATTGTGCAAGTTCTCCCACTTAAAAAGATGAGAGAGACCTGTAATTTTCATCATAGGTACACGTCAACTATGACAGACAAAATGAGAATTTCTTTTCCAGAAAATCACATTGTAGGATTTTTAATGAATTTATTTGCAAATTATGGTGGAAAAATAATTATTTGGTCAATAACAAAAGTTTCTCAATACTTTGTTATATACCCTTTGTTGGCAATGACACAGGTCAAACGTTTTCTGTAAGTCTTCACAAGGTTTTCACACACTGTTGCTGGTATTTTGGCCCATTCCTCCATGCAGATCTCCTCTAGAGCAGTGATGTTTCCGGGCTGTCGCTGGGCAACACGGACTTTCAACTCCCTACAAACAAGCAAGATTTCTGGCTCTCACAGACCTGTAACTTCTTCTTTAAGAGGCTCCTCTGTCCTCCACTCGTTACCTGTATTAATGGCACCTGTTTGAACTTGTTATCTGTATAAAAGACACCTGTCCACAACCTCAAACAGCCACACTCCAAACTCCACTATGGCCAAGACCAAAGAGCTGTCAAAGGACACCAGAAACAAAATTGTAGACCTGCACCAGGCTGGGAAGACTGAATCTGCAATAGGTAAGCAGCTTGGTTTGAAGAAATCAACTGTGGGAGCAATTATTAGGAAATGGAAGACATACAAGACCACTGATAATCTCCCTCGATCTGGGGCTCCACGCAAGATCTCACCCCGTGGGGTCAAAATGATCACAAGAACGGTGAGCAAAAATCCAAGAACCACACGGGGGGACCTAGTGAATGACCTGCAGAGAGCTGGGACCAAAGTAACAAAGCCTACCATCAGTAACACACTACGCCGCCAGGGACTCAAATCCTGCAGTGCCAGACGTGTCCCCCTGCTTAAGCCAGTACATGTCCAGGCCCGTTTGAAGTTTGCTAGAGTGCATTTGGATGATCCAGAAGAGGATTGGGAGAATGTCATATGGTCAGATGAAACCAAAATAGAACTTTTTGGTAAAAACTCAACTCGTCATGTTTGGAGGACAAAGAATGCTGAGTTGCATCCAAAGAACACCATACCTACTGTGAAGCATGGGGGTGGAAACATCATGCTTTGGGGCTGTTTTTCTGCAAAGGGACCAGGACGACTGATCCGTGTAAAGGAAAGAATGAATGGGGCCATGTATCGTGAGATTTTGAGTGAAAACCTCCTTCCATCAGCAAGGGCATTGAATATGAAACGTGGCTGGGTCTTTCAGCATGACAATGATCCCAAACACACCGCCCGGGCAACGAAGGAGTGGCTTCGTAAGAAGCATTTCAAGGTCCTGGAGTGGCCTAGCCAGTCTCCAGATCTCAACCCCATAGAAAATCTTTGGAGGGAGTTGAAAGTCTGTGTTGCCCAGCGACAGCCCCAAAACATCACTGCTCTAGAGGAGATCTGCATGGAGGAATGGGCCAAAATACCAGCAACAGTGTGTGAAAACCTTGTGAAGACTTACAGAAAACGTTTGACCTGTGTCATTGCCAACAAAGGGTATATAACAAAGTATTGAGAAACTTTTTTTATTGACCAAATACTTATTTTCCACCATAATTTGCAAATAAATTCATAAAAAATCCTACAATGTGATTTTCTGGAATTTTTTTTCTCATTTTGTCTGTCATAGTTGACGTGTACCTATGATGAAAATTACAGGCCTCTCTCGTCTTTTTAAGTGGGAGAACTTGCACAATTGGTGGCTGACTAAATACTTTTTTCCCCCACTGTACTTATTTTCCACCATAATTTGCAAATAAATTCATTAAATATCCTACAATGTGATTTCCGGTCTCAGTTTGTCTGTCATAGCTGACGTGTACCTATGATGAAAATTACAGGCCTCTCTCATCTTTTTAAGTGAGAGAACTTGCACAATTGGTGGCTGACTAAATACTTTTTTTCCCCACTGTACATATATATTTATATTCCAGACTTTGACATTGCTCATTCTAATACTCCTTTATTTTTATTTTTGGGGATTTGTGTGTATTGTTTTGTATTGTTAGGTATTACTGCGCTGTTAACATAACCATTTTGCTACACCCGCAATAAAATCTGCTAAATATGTTTACGTGACTAATAAAATTTGATTTGATTTATTGTAATTTTCAATCATCAGCCAAATCACAGCATCACTTACTTCAACAGGATATCCTCATAACACCAACAATAACTCCCCAGGAGGCTTACGGGAGGACATCACGACGGAACTCGCATGTCGGGACGACGAGATGGACTTTGATACCCTCATTGCCACGTCCATTCGTCTTGACGACATGTTGAGAGACCGACGGCGTTCCCAACATAACCCGGAGTCTCGACGCTCACCTCATCTGAGCTATGGAAGCCGCCCTGCCTCTGAGTCTTCACCCATGGAGGTGGGCAGCACCCCCTACACCATCACGGACCACAGATCTCCTGGCAGCTCCCTATCTAGGCGGTATGACTCCCGTCGCCGCTCCGTGAGTGTTCTGTCACCAAACCATTGTTTTTAGGTCCCCTAACGGTGAATGGTTCTTCCTTCTCTTCGCTTTCCACGGCAATGATAGATTCCGGCTCAGCGGGGAACCTTATAGATAGGGAGCTGGTCTCTGAATGGGGGTTTCCAACCGTGCCACTGCCTTCTCCGCTACACGTCACCTCGCTGGACAACCAACCACTTGGAACAGGCACCATTACGCGCGTCACTCCCCCATCACCATTCTCACACTACCAGAGCACCACGAGGAGCTGTCGTTCCACATCGTCACGTCACCTCTTCACCGGATCGTCTTGGGATTGCCCTGGCTCAGACTACACAACCCCCCCCATCAATTGGAGCACCAAGAGGATCACAGCCTGGTCCCCCTCATGCCGGAGGACCTGCCTGCCGATGGTTTGCTGTTCCACGTCAGTCCGGAGTCCGCCCTCCAGCCCAACATTCCACGTGAGTATGCAGATCTCTCCGATGTCTTCTCTGCCTCCAAGGCTAAGTGTCTCCCTCCTCACAGGCCCTGGGACTGCACCATTGACCTGCTGGAGGGACAACATCCCCCAAAGAGTCGCATTTCCTCCCTCTCCATAGTGGAGACTGGGGCCATGGCGGAGACCGTGAAACAGGGGTTCATCTACCTCTCCTGCCTCTGCCAGCTTCTTCTTCGTGGCCAAAAAAGATGGAGGACTGAGGCTGTGCATTGACTACCGGGAGCTGAACGCAGTCACCACCAAGTACCGGTACCCCCTCCCTCTGGTTCTGTTGGCCATCGAGCAGCTGCAAGGGGCCCGGTACTTTACCAAGTTTGACCTGAGGAGTGCCTACAACCTGATCCGAATCCGGGAAGGAGACGAGTGGAAGACAGCATTCAGCACTACCTCAGGCCACTATGAATACTGTGTCATGCCCAATGGCCTCGCGCAACGCACCTTCCGTGTTCCATTCCTTTGTCAATGACGTGTTCCGAGACATGCTGAATAGACAGCTGGTGGTGTACATCGACGATATCCTGATCTACTCGGCTACGTTCGAGGAGCACGTCCGGGACGTCCGAGCGGTCCTACTCCGCCTCCAGGAACACAGCCTGTTGGTGAAGGGGGAGAAATGTGAATTCCACCAACAGGCCATCTCCTTCCTGGGATGCAGGATCAGTCCTCAGGGAGTGTTCATAGAAAGAGCGAAGACGGACAGCGTCAGGTCATGGCCAGTTCCCACCATCATCAAGGGCCTACAGAGCTTCCTGGGCGTCGCACATTTCTACCGGCGTTTCATCAGGTCCTTCAGCTCCATAGCTGTCCCGCTCACCTCTCTCCTTAAGGGTGGTCATCAGAAGCTGGCCTGGAACCCTGAGGCTGACGCTGCCTTCAAGAGGCTGAAGGAGAGGTTCACCACAGCGCCCCTCCTAAAACACCCAGATCCAGCTCATCCTTTCATCCTGGAGGTTGATGCATCTGAGGAGGGCGTGGGTGGGGTCCTCTCCCAGCGGCTAGGTAAGCCAGAGAAAATTTATCCCTGTGCCTTTTTCTCGAAAAAGCTTACCCCCACAGAGAGGAACTATGGAGTTGGAGACAGGACCTGTTGGCAGTGGTCCTCGCTCTGGAGGAATGGAGACACTGGCTGGAGGGCGCAGTCCATTCATTCCGGATTCTCATTGACCACCGGAATTTGGAGCACATACGGGCAGCGAAACAGATGAACTCTCGTCAAGCCAGGTGGGCCCAATTTCTTACTTGCTTTCAGTTTATTCTGTCCTACCGCCCAGGATCCCAGAATAAACAAACCTGAAGCTTTAGAACAACTGCTATTCTTCCCAACATCAACGAGCCTGAAGATTTAGATCAACTGCTATTATTCCTAATATAAACAAACCTGAAGCTTTAGAACAACTGCTATTATTCCTAATATAAACAAACCTGAAGCTTTAGAACAACTGCTATTATTCCTAATATAAACAAACCTGAAGCTTTAGAACAACTGCTATTATTCCTAATATAAACAAACCTGAAGCTTTAGAACAACTGCTATTATTCCTAATATAAACAAACCTGAAGCTTTAGAACAACTGCTATTATTCCTAAAATAAACAAACCTGAAGCTTTAGAAGCTGTCATTAATTAAAGGTCTGGTGGTGTTAATGAATGCCTGTGAACACCCACGACGACAGGATACACACGCACGGATGAACGCACGCACACACACACACACACACACACGGCTTGTGTATTGGCAGATGGATCAGGTAATGGTTAACCATTCTTCAGTGTCTACATTGATAAGAGAGTGTGCCATTAACACCCAGACAGGTTCAATGCGGCTGGTTACAATTATGAACAGATCAATACCACAGGATTCAACTTATATATTTACATTTTAGTCATTTAGCAGACGCTCTTATCCAGAGCGACTTACAGTTAGTGAGTGCATACATTATATATATATATATATTTTTTTCATACTGGCCCCCCGTGGGAATCGAACCCACAACCCTGGCGTTGCAAACACCATGCTCTACCAACTGAGCTACATCCCTGCCGGCCATTCCCTCCCCTACCCTTGACGACGCTGGGCCAATTGTGCGCCGCCCCATGGGTCTCCCGGTCGCGGCCGGCTACAACAGAGCCTGGATTCGAACCAGGATCTCTAGTGGCATAGCTAGCACTGCGATGCAGTGCCTTAGACCACTGCGCCACTCGGGAGCGCAGTGGTCAGATTATATGCTTCCTGAGATAAAAAATAACATATTGTGATCATTAGGTGTAGATAGTAAGTATAGACCGGAAGTAGAGGCCTGGGCATTGTTGTTCACTAATTTACTCCAAGTAGGGAAAGGATGGCGGGGTTGAAAAGTAATAAAGGGGAGTATATATATATATAAAACATGGGGGATTGGAAGTGATGCAGACAATTACATTGATAGAAGATACAATCTATCTGCAATATTAAGCTGATCCATCCCCCCCCCCCAAAAAAAAAAAAAAAAAAAAAACATAGTATGATCATTACTCCAAGCTACAGCTGACCTCCTATTAACATGATAATTAGACCAAGCTACAGTTATACAGCTAATCTCCTAATAACATGACCATTATGCCATGCTACAGTTATACAGCTAATCTCCTAATAACATGACCATTATGCCATGCTACAGCTAATCTCCTAATAACATGACCATTATGCCATGCTACAGCTAATCTCCTAATAACATGACCATTATGCCATGCTACAGCTGACCTCCTATTAACATGATAATTAGACCAAGCTACAGTTATACAGATAATCTCCTAATAACATGACCATTATGCCATGCTACAGCTGACCTCCTATTAACATGATAATTAGACCAAGCTACAGTTATACAGCTAATCTCCTAATAACATGACCATTATGCCAAGCTACAGCTGACCTCCTATTAACATGATAATTAGACCAAGCTACAGTTATACAGCTAATCTCCTAATAACATGACCATTATGCCAAGCTACAGCTGACCTCCTATTAACATGATAATTAGACCAAGCTACAGTTATAGAGCTAATCTCCTAATAACATGACCATTATGCCATGCTACAGCTAATCTCCTAATAACATGACCATTATGCCATGCTACAGCTAATCTCCTAATAACATGACCATTATGCCATGCTACAGCTAATCTCCTAATAACATGACCATTATGCCATGCTACAGCTAATCTCCTAATAACATGACCATTATGCCATGCTACAGCTAATCTCCTAATAACATGACCATTATGCCAAGCTACAGCTGACCTCCTATTAACATGATAATTAGACCAAGCTACAGTTATACAGCTAATCTCCTAATAACATGACCATTATGCCATGCTACAGCTAATCTCCTAATAACATGACCATTATGCCATGCTACAGCTAATCTCCTAATAACATGACCATTATGCCATGCTACAGCTAATCTCCTAATAACATGACCATTATGCCAAGCTACAGCTGACCTCCTATTAACATGATAATTAGACCAAGCTACAGTTATACAGCTAATCTCCTAATAACATGACCATTACGCCATGCTACAGCTTTGATGCTCACCCACTAAACCATGGCAGAAGCTTTTTAATCTATGTCTTATTGTGTGGTTGAGGACTATAGGATAAGCCATTCACAGATGGAGGCTAGAAGGATGTGTTGTCCTTTCCCATTAGCTGTGGAGAGAGGAGAAGGGGAGGAGGGAGGGAGGGAGGGAGGGAGGGAGGGAGGGAGGGAGGGAGGGAGGGGGGGGGATCAATTGGTGAGAAGGGAGGAGGGGATAAATGGGTGAGGAGGGAGGAGGGGGAGGATTGGGTAAGGAGGGGTGAGACGTTGGAAACTCTTCATGTCCAGGACAGAACAGATTCCAATTATAGATCTATGCATTTACCCCTCTCAATCTAGTCTGCGCCCCAAATAACACCCTATTCCCTATTTAATGACTAGGGCCCACAGAGCTCTGGTAAAAAGTAGTAAACTATGTAGGTAATAGGGGGCCATTTGGGACGAAACCCTTTCCTCCCTCAGATCACATTCTTCAGGACAGCGCATCCTCTCTCCCTCGCTCTCTCTTTCTCTCCTCCAGCAAAACACACAGAATGCATTCACAAACTGTTTTCTTATTTTGGTGGAGGAGAGGAGAGATGAGGGGAGAGGATGGAGTGGGAGAAGGAGAAGGAGAAATGAGGATGGAGTGGGAGAAGGAGAGGAGAGATGAGAGGAAGGAGTGGAAAGAGCTGCGGGGGAGAGGGTGATGATGAGAGGAGAGGGGGATGATGAGGAGAGGAGAGGGGGATGATGAGGAGAGGAGAGGGGGATGATGAGGAGAGGAGAGGGGGATGATGAGAGGGGGATGATGAGGAGAGGAGAGGGGGATGATGAGGAGAGGAGAGGAGGATGATGAGAGGGGGATGATAAGGAGAGGAGAGGAGAGGGGGATGATGAGGAGAGGAGAGGAGAGGAGAGGGGGATGATAAGGAGAGGAGAGGAGAGGGGGATGATAAGGAGAGGAGAGGAGAGGAGAGGAGAGGGGGATGATGAGGAGAGGGGGATGATGAGGAGATGAGAGGGGGATGATGAGGAGAGGAGAGGAGGGAGGATGATGAGGAGAGGAGAGGGGGATGATGAGGAGAGGAGAGGAGGATGATGAGGAGAGGAGAGGGGGATGATGAGGAGAGGAGAGGGGGATGATGAGAGGGGGATGATGAGGAGAGGAGAGGGGGATGATGAGGAGAGGAGAGGAGGATGATGAGGGGGATGAAGGAGAGGAGAGGAGAGGGGGATGATGAGGAGAGGAGAGGAGAGGAGAGGGGGATGATGAGGAGAGGAGAGGAGAGGGGGATGATGAGGAGAGGAGAGGAGAGGAGGATGATGAGGAGAGGAGA
Organism: Coregonus ussuriensis; assembly: GCA_031479575.1. NCBI lineage: Eukaryota > Metazoa > Chordata > Actinopteri > Salmoniformes > Salmonidae > Coregonus > Coregonus ussuriensis. The sequence continues at coordinate 37,543,979 of CM062475.1, forward strand.
GGGGGATGATGAGGAGAGGAGAGGGGGATGATGAGAGGGGGATGATGAGGAGAGGAGAGGGGGATGATGAGGAGAGGAGAGGAGGATGATGAGAGGGGGATGATAAGGAGAGGAGAGGAGAGGGGGATGATGAGGAGAGGAGAGGAGAGGAGAGGGGGATGATAAGGAGAGGAGAGGAGAGGGGGATGATAAGGAGAGGAGAGGAGAGGAGAGGAGAGGGGGATGATGAGGAGAGGAGAGGGGGATGATGAGGAGATGAGAGGAGAGGGTGCATTATAAATTATAATGGAGAATGTTCTAGTGTTTGGAGTTGGTGTTTCTACCCAGAGCCTAGAAACAGAGGAGGCTGTGCTGTGAATAGGAAGCGCATCAAAGTGAATAATTGTGTGTTAGGAGCCATCTGTCTATCTGCTGCTCTGAGACTTAGATACTCTGTCTCTGTACTTACCTCAAAATAGAGTTCATTTTGGGGTTGTAAATACAGAGGGTAAATACAGAGGGTAACACAAATTGTAAATACAGATTGTAAATACAGAGGGTAACACAGATTGTAAATACAGATTGTAAATACAGAGGGTAACACAGATTGTAAATACAGATTGTAAATACAGAGGGTAAATACAGAGGGTAACACAGATTGTAAATACAGAGGGTAACACAGATTGTAAATACAGAGGGTAACACAGATTGTAAATACAGAGGGTAAATACAGAGGGTAACACAGATTGTAAATACAGAGGGTAAATACAGAGGGTAACACAGATTGTAAATACAGAGGGTAAATACAGAGGGTAACACATATTGTAAATACAGAGGGTAAATACAGAGGGTAACACAGATTGTAAATACAGAGGGTAAATACAGAGGGTAACACAGATTGTAAATACAGATTGTAAATACAGAGGGTAACACAGATTGTAAATACAGAGGGTAAATACAGAGGGTAACACAGATTGTAAATACAGAGGGTAAATACAGAGGGTAACACAGATTGTAAATACAGAGGGTAAATACAGAGGGTAACACAGATTGTAAATACAGAGGGTAACACAGATTGTAAATACAGAGGGTAAATACAGAGGGTAACACAAATTGTAAATACAGATTGTAAATACAGAGGGTAACACAGATTGTAAATACAGAGGGTAAATACAGAGGGTAACACAGATTGTAAACACAGATTGTAAATACAGAGGGTAACACAGATTGTAAATACAGATTGTAAATACAGAGGGTAACACAGATTGTAAATACAGAGGGTAAATACAGAGGGTAACACAGATTGTAAATACAGATTGTAAATACAGAGGGTAACACAGATTGTAAATACAGATTGTAAATACAGAGGGTAACACAGATTGTAAATACAGATTGTAAATACAGAGGGTAACACAGATTGTAAATACAGATTGTAAATACAGAGGGTAAATACAGAGGGTAACACAGATTGTAAATACAGAGGGTAAATACAGAGGGTAAATACAGAGGGTAACACAGATTGTAAATACAGAGGGTAACACATATTGTAAATACAGAGGGTAAATACAGAGGGTAACACATATTGTAAATACAGATTGTAAATACAGAGGGTAACACAGATTGTAAATACAGAGGGTAAATACAGAGGGTAACACATATTGTAAATACAGAGGGTAAATACAGAGGGTAACACAGATTGTAAATACAGAGGGTAAATACAGAGGGTAAATACAGAGGGTAACACAGATTGTAAATACAGATTGTAAATACAGAGGGTAACACAGATTGTAAATACAGAGCGTAAATACAGAGGGTAACACAGATTGTAAATACAGAGGGTAAATACAGAGGGTAAATACAGAGGGTAACACAGATTGTAAATACAGAGGGTAAATACAGAGGGTAAATACAGAGGGTAACACAGATTGTAAATACAGAGGGTAAAT
>CM062475.1:37553403-37723403 GCA_031479575.1 Coregonus ussuriensis
AGGGGGGGGACGGGGGAGGAGGAGGGGGGTGAAGGAGTAGGAGAGGAGAGGAGAGGGGGGAGACAGGGGAGGAGGAGGAGGGGGGAGGGGGGTGAAGTAGCCAATATATTTTACTTTTTTTGGCATCAGACCTTCCTAATTCTCACTTGAAACAGTTTTTTTGTTTATAGGCTGAATAAACATTCTGTCAAAATCTGACTCCAGAATGATCTGTTCTTGCAATTTGTAGTCTTTGACAATTCAGATTTAGATTTGATAATTTATCATGAAGTAGTTTGGATGTAGTGAACTACTTTTTCAAAGTAACTTAAAGTAGTAAACTATATTTTTCTTAAGGGTAACTTTAGTGTAACTTAACTTATTCCAGTTTGGAGTAATTGGTAGCTTGGTAAACTATATTTTCAGAGCAGCTTCCCTAACACTGCTCTTCAGGCATCATCCCAAGGATGGTACGCAGACTGCGGGGCTGTCGGGATGCAGCAGATGATCAGGGCTCTGTGATGGCTCTCTGTGTGAGAATGCCAATGAGATCAGGGACTACTGTACTGTCCAGGCTGGGTCCTGGCTGGGGAGATTCGTGTGAAATATATCCACCTCCTCTGGCTTAACTTCTCTTCTCATGCAAGTAGAAGAAATAAACATAATAACACACGCATGCAAACACGCACGCACGGATGCATGCACATACACACACAAACACATGGACGCTTGCACATGCACACACGCAGGTGCGAAGACACACACGCAGACACACACTTGTAAGGGTTGTGCTGTATAGTGCCGACTGAGCATCCTAACTCACACTAACACAAGACATCTGGCAACACATTCAAACACAACTGGATGAGTAGCAAGCCCCTCAACACACCATGGAGGAGGACGTAGAGAACTAGAGGAACACAGCAAGCCCCTCAACACACCATGGAGGACGTAGAGTACTAGAGGAACACAGCAAGCCCCTCAACACACCATGGAGGAGGACGTAGAGAACTAGAGGAACACAGCAAGCCCCTCAACACACAATGGAAGAGGACCTAGAGTACTAGAGGAACACAGCAAGCCCCTCAACACACCATGGAGGACGTAGAGAACTAGAGGAACACAGCAAGCCCCTCAACACACCATGGATGACGTAGAGTACTAGAGGAACACAGCAAGCCCCTCAACACACCATGGAGGACGTAGAGTACTAGAGGAACACAGCAAGCCCCTCAACACACCATGGAGGACGTAGAGTACTAGAGGAACACAGCAAGCCCCTCAACACACCATGGAGGACGTAGAGTACTAGAGGAACACAGCAAGCCCCTCAACACACCATGGAGGAGGATGTTGATTTCTAGAGGAACACAGAAAGACCCTCAACAAATGGCTAACATTATATATTAATTCACTTTTGTTAAACTCAACATCTGGCCTCAGTGACCCCAGGCTAGTTTCCATTCTTACATATTATCCTTGCCTCTGTACTGCATCGCTTCTGAACATTGGTAAACAACAGATGTTTCACTTATTTAGTGCAGCTGAGAATTATTCACTAGGCATGTCAAGCTATGCTATGCAACGCTACAGGGGCTGTACTGTATATAGCTATGGTATATACAGTGAGGGAAAAAAGTATTTGATCCCCTGCTGATTTTGTACGTTTGCCCACTGACAAAGAAATGATCAGTCTACAATTTTAATGGTAGGTTTATTTGAACAGTGAGAGACAGAATAACAACAACAAAATCCAGAAAAACGCATGTCAAAAATGTTATAAATTGATTTGCATTTTAATGAGGGAAATAAGTATTTGACCCCCTCTCAATCAGAAAGATTTCTGGCTCCCAGGTGTCTTTTATACAGGTAACGAGCTGAGATTAGGAGCACACACCTGTCCACAGAAGCAAGCAATCAATCAATCAGATTCCAAACTCTCCACCATGTCCAAGACCAAAGAGCTCTCCAAGGATGTCAGGGACATGATTGTAGACCTACACAAGGCTGGAATGGGCTACAAGACCATCGCCAAGCAGCTTGGTGAGAAGGTGACAACAGTTGGTGCGATTATTCGCAAATGGAAGAAACACAAAAGCACTGTCAATCTCCCTCGGCCTGGGGCTCCATGCAAGATCTCACCTCGTGGAGTTGCAATGATCATGAGAACGGTGAGGAATCAGCCCAGAACTACACGGGAGGATCTTGTCAATGATCTCAAGGCAGCTGGGACATTGGTCACCAAGAAAACAATTGGTAACTCTACGCCGTGAAGGACTGAAATCCTGCAGCGCCCGCAAGGTCCCCCTGCTCAAGAAAGCACATATACAGGCCCGTCTGAAGTTTGCCAATGAACATCTGAATGATTCAGAGGAGAACTGGGTGAAAGTGTTGTGGTCAAATGAGACCAAAATCGAGCTCTTTGGCATCAACTCAACGTGTTTGGAGGAGGAGGAATGCTGCCTATGACCCCAAGAACACCACCCCCACTATCAAACATGGAGGTGGAAACATTATGCTTTGGGGGTGTTTTTCTGCTAAGGGGACAGGACAACTTCACCGCATCAAGGGGACGATGGACGGGGCCATGTACCGTCAGCCAGGGCATTGAAAATGGGTCGTGGATGGGTATTCCAGCATGACAATGACCCAAAACATACGGCCAAGGCAACAAAGGAGTGGCTCAAGAAGAAGCACATTAAGGTCCTGGAGTGGCCTAGACAGTCTCCAGACCTTAATCCCATAGAACATCTGTGGAAGGAGCTGAAGGTTCGAGTTGCCAAACGTCAGCCTTCGAAACCTTAATGACTTGGAGAAGATCTGCAAAGAAGAGTGGGACAAACTCCCTCCTGAGATGTGTGCAAACCTGGTGGCCAACTACAAGAAACATCTGACCTCTGTGATTGCCAACAAGGGTTTTGCCACCAAGTACTAAGTCATGTTTTGCAGAGGGGTCAAATACTTATTTCCCTCATTAAAATGCAAATCAATTTATAACATTTTTGACATGCGTTTTTCTGGATTTTTTTGTTGTTATTCTGTCTCTCACTGTTCAAATAAACCTACCATTAAAATTATAGACTGATCATGTCTTTGTCAGTGGGCAAACGTACAAAATCAGCAGGGGATCAAATACTTTTTTTCCCCTCACTGTAACTCCAGGAGAGAGAGAAGGGTTAGTCTCAAAAGAGTCCCAAAGGAAAGTCTTATAACCATAGATATAGAACAGCGGTTCTCATAATCTCCTTGTGGAAGTAGCTCATCGGATTCACCAATTCAAGGGCTTAAAGATAAGTTGACAAGTTGAATCAGATGTTCTAGGTTTGGAATAGATCAAATACATGGAACGGCTGAGGGTCCCCGATGAGAGGTTGGAGAACCTCTGATATAGAACACTATAGTTTCTGTATTGTCTATGCTCATAACGCTGTCTTCTAAGTATTTTTGTGTCACACCTGCGTCCCCTTATGTCATTATGTTTTAGTCTGACGCACATTAGTGGTTTAATATGGTGAAATGATTGCTGAGGTCTACTTTGCTTGAATAGACTGCCCGAGGGAGTGAAAATGTTGAATAGAAGCTTCATTGAAAGTTCAAATGTTGTGTAATTGATTCAAGTATAAACGTTGAGTTGTTTTACACATTAGCTAAAAAGAATTAGCTAGAGCAAATAGAAAAGTAATTTCCGATGATGAACTAGGACAACACTGCCTCATCATTTCTAAAGGAACTAATTTCCTACAGGAATCTTTTACTGAGTATTCAGACTCATAGATTGCTCTCCAAAATATAAGAACATTTGTTTAGACTGAGTGAGTCTATTAATGAATCTCAGAGTTGCTTTTGGATAAAACGCTCTCGGCCTACAGCCTTGTTATTAATGTTCCGCTTGCTTCTTCATGGATGACTTATGATGGTGCTGGAGCAAAAAAGACTGATAATATCACAACCCAAAGAGTCCTTCTGATCAGTTTAATCACCGGTCAAAGAAACACACACAAACGGGAAGGAGGCCTGAAAATAATATAAAAAGACAGACTTTAATTTGGACAGTGTCTCTGCTCACTCCTGAAACTAAGCCGTCTGTCCCAAATGGTGCCCTATTCACTATGGGCCCTGGTTAAAAGTAGGGCACTTTATAGGGAATAGGGTGCAATTTTGGACACACACACATACTGTACTTTAGATTGGGCACAATGGCTGATCACCCTGGAACCCTAATATGTAACTGTAGGGGAGCTAGGAGCCATGGTCTGTTCATTCTGGACCTTCTATCATTACCTAAGTGACTGTAGCAACTTTGGGGGGCTAGCCAGACTGTAATCTGTGCCATTAATTACGGGAGCCATATGGTCAACAGCGACTGAGAGCCATATCTAGTTAGCCTCCTTGGGAGGTGTTGAAAGACACGCTGACATTTACACTGTGTCCCCCAACCCAGCATTAGTGTCCTGCTGCAACTCTTATGGCCTGCTAGCTACAATAAGAAACGAGATAGACTCCCGCCACAGTACCTCCTACTACCTACCTTCAACTGGCAACCACGTTTGGTTGAGCGTCGGGAGGAAAAATGGAAATGTAATTTAATATCACCAGGGGAGATACAATCCTTACTTTATCACACTGACAGGTGATTCAGCAATGCTGAGAGTGACAATGGAACAGTGGACACACACACAGACACACACAGACACACACACAAACACACACACACACACACACACACACACAGTGGGGATGGCCTGAACAACTCCTAGGAAATGAGATGGGTATTGTTTCACATGCCAGAGGCTGTGTTTCATCCAAGCCACACATTGTGTACATGGAGACAGTACATATGGTGTGGATTAATCATGTTTCCCCCCGAGACTGAGACTAACAGTCTTCTCCACTGACAAACATTTAGCCTGGCCCCGCGGGCACAACAGTACCAAACACAGAATCATCTAGAAGAACATTAGTCCAGAGTCTACAGGTTGTATTAGCTGCATGTATAGGAATACACACACATTTGTAACAAAAAACGCACAGACGTACTCACCCACATACACAGGCATGCATGCATGCACGTACACACACACACACACACGCACCAATAATGTGAGGCATATGGGATGCATGTAACATATTACGGTCTCAGTCGACATATCAGATGGTGATTATAATACAGTGGAAATGTAAAACATGCCAGTTGTGATGTACGAGTCTATACGGGTGATGTATGTGTGATGTATGAGTCTATACAGGTGAGTTATGTGTGATGTATGAGTCTATACAGGTGAGTTATGTGTGATGTATGAGTCTATACAGGTGAGTTATGTGTGATGTATGAGTCTATACAGGTGATGTATGTGTGATGTATGAGTCTATACAGGTGATGTATATGTGATGTATGAGTCTATACAGTTTTTGTCGCACCTAGACTACTGTTCAGTAGTGTGGTCAGGTGCCACAAAGAGGGACTTGGGAAAATTGTAGTTGGTTCAGAACAGGGCAGCACGGCTGGCCCTTAAAAGTACACGGAGAGCTAACATTGATAACATGCATGTCAGTCTCTCCTGGCTCAGCGTGGAAGAGAGATTGACTTCATCACTGCTTGTTTTTGTGAGAGGTGTTGACGAGCTGAATGTACCGAGCTGTCTGTTTGGAATACCGGCACACAGCTCGGGATACACCCATGCATACCCCACAAGACATGCCACCAGAGGTCTCTTCACAATCCCCAAGTCAAGAACAGACTATGGGAGGCGCACAGTACTACATAGAGCCATGGCTACATGGAACTCTATTCCACATCAGGTAACGGATGCAAGCAGTAGAATCAGATTGAAAAAACAGGTAAAAATACACCTTGTGGAACAGCGGGGACTGTGAAGAGACACACACAGGTACAGACACACATACATATAGACACTCACTCTACACACACGTACACATTGTAAATATGTGATAGTGGAGTAGTGTCCTGAGGGAACACACTAAATGCATTGGGTAAAGTGTTATGAAATATAATGTCATGGAATATTTTAAATTGTATATAACTGCCTTAATGTTGCAGGACCCCAGGCAGCAGCTAATGGGGATCCTTAATAAATACAAATACAAATGTGTGTGTGATGTATAAGTCTATACAGTTGATGTATGTGTGATGTATGAGTCTATACAGGTGATGTATGTGTGATGTATGAGGCTATACAGGTGATGTATGTGTGATGTATGAGTCTATACAGGTGATGTATGTGTGATGTATGAGTCTATACAGGTGATGTATGTGTGATGTATGAGTCTATACAGTTGGTGTATGTGTGATGTATGAGTCTATACAGGTGATGTATGTGTGATGTATGAGTCTATACATGTGATGTATGTGTGATGTATGAGTCTATACAGGTGATGTATGTGTGATGTATGAGTCTATACAGGTGATGTATGTGTGATGTATGAGTCTATACAGGTGATGTGTGTGTGTGATGTATGAGTCTATACAGGTGATGTATGTGTGATGTATGAGTCTATAAAGGTGATGTATGTGTGATGTATGAGTCTTTACAGGTGATGTATGTGTGATGTATGAGTCTATACAGTTGATGTATGTGTTTCCGTGTGTGATATATCCTGCTGTTCATTTATAAGTGCCCTTTGCAATGCCAGCATGAATAGACTACAGCCTTGAAAGTATAGATGCAAAACTGCAGCAGGAAAACACCACTTTGTTTGGAAAACACATCACTTCCTGGAAGTAATTATTGATAGTGAATCAAATAACAAATGTCACCCATCATATGTCAACTCCGGAATGTTCCCCTGTCTACGCTGTGATACTGAGTGAAACCAGCTTCACTACTACACTTCTGTGATTACAGGAATAAACCTCATCTGCTCATCACTCCCCATCCATCTCTCCATCCCTCTATCCATCCATCCCTCCATCTCTCCATCCCTCTATCCATCCATCCCTCCATCTCTCCATCCCTCTATCCATCCATCCCTCCATCTCTCCATCCCTCTATCCATCCATCCCTCCATCTCTCCATCCCTCTATCCATCCATCCCTCCATCTCTCCATCCCTCTATCCATCCATCCCTCCATCTCTCCATCCCTCTATCCATCCATCCCTCCATCTCTCCATCCCTCTATCCATCCATCCCTCCATCTCTCCATCCCTCTATCCATCCATCCCTCCATCTCTCCATCCCTCTATCCATCCATCCCTCCATCTCTCCATCCCTCTATCCATCCATCCCTCCATCTCTCCATCCCTCTATCCATCCATCCCTCCATCTCTCCATCCCTCTATCCATCCATCCCTCCATCTCTCCATCCCTCTATCCATCCATCCCTCCATCTCTCCATCCCTCTATCCATCCATCCCTCCATCTCTCCATCCCTCTATCCATCCATCCCTCCATCTCTCCATCCCTCCATCTCTCCATCCCTCTATCCATCCATCCCTCCATCCATCTCTCCATCCCTCTATCCATCCATCCCTCCATCCATCTCTCCATCTCTCCATCCCTCTATCCATCCATCCCTCCATCCATCTCTCCATCTCTCCATCCCTCTATCCATCCATCCCTCCATCTCTCCATCCCTCTATCCATCCATCCCTCCATCTCTCCATCCCTCCATCCATCCATCCCTCCATTCCATCCATCCCTCCATCCCTCTATCCATCCATCCCTCCATCCATCCCTCTATCCATCCATCCCTCCATCTCTCCATCCCTCCATCCATCCATCCCTCCATTCCATCCATCCCTCCATCCCTCTATCCATCCATCCATCCATCCATCCATCCATCCATCCATCCATCCATCCATCCATCCATCCATCCATCCATCCATCCATCCATCCATCCATCCCTCTATCCATCCATCCCTCTATCCATCCATCCATCCATCCATCCATCCATCCATCCATCCATCCATCCATCCATCCATCCATCCATCCATCCATCCATCCATCCATCCATCCATCCCTCCATCCCTCTATCCATCCATCCATCCATCCATCCATCCATCCATCCCTCCATCCCTCTATCCATCCATTCCTCTATCCCTCTATCCATCCATTCCTCTATCCCTCTATCTTAGTCTAATGGAGGAAATATAGTGACTACAGGCCAGAGATGCGGGTGATCTGTGATTGACAACTGCTAGTCATCCCCTCGGATACTCTGTCCTCCCTCCATCCATCCCTCTATTCCTCCCTCCATTCCGGGGAGATACGGTGTGAATGACAGCTTTTCTCTCTTCCTTCAACAGCGTTTTGCTTATTAATCACATTGAGAGTATGAACCGTGAAATGAGAGCTATCCCTCCAAACCACCAGCGGCCTTGCCTTGCCTTCACTAAGACTGTGTCCCAAATGGCACCCTATTCCCCCATGGGGACCTGGTCAAATGTAATGCACTATATAGGGAACAGGGTGCCATTTAGGACGTGCTCCCTAAATAAATGTTCCCCGCCGACCTGACCCAGGAAAATGACTTTTTATGGGACTGGTTCGGTGCCAATATTTTCAGAATATGTAAAATACCTCCCAAATAATGCTGTAAATCTGCAGGCCGGAAATAGACCTTGTGAAAAAGAATGAATCACAAATTATGCATAATTCCTTTGCTTACAAAGAATGTACATTTTGGGTTTGTGATAATATTGTTGATAGGTTCAATGATCACGAAATGTGGAAAAATAAATGTAGACTTTTATTCCTTAAATACATTAAAAGCACCATGCATGCTATGAGTTTGGCATCACCCTAAAAGTCATATGACAATTAGCAAGTCTGTTACCTTTTTGATGAATTGAAATGAGCTCATTGGAGTGTGAACAATGTTAATTTTCTTCATGAGGGCGTTCTGTGTTTCACAGCCCCCAGGGAATGGTAGGAGCATGATTCATAAGTTAGGGCCAGCATGCAGCACAAACTTCCTTCAGCTTCCACAGTACTGTTACTGGAACTTCCACAGTACTGTCACTAGAACTTCCACAGTACTGTCACCAGAACTTCCACAGTACTGCCACTAGAACTTCCACAGTACTGTCACTAGAACTTCCACAGTACTGCCACTAGAACTTCCACAGTACTGTCACTAGAACTTCCACAGTACTGTCACTAGAACTTCCACAGTACTGCCACTAGAACTTCCACAGTACTGTCACTAGAACTTCCACAGTACTGCCACTAGAACTTCCACAGTACTGTCACTAGAACTTCCACAGTACTGCCACTAGAACTTCCACAGTACTGTCACTAGAACTTCCACAGTACTGTCACCAGAACTTCCACAGTACTGCCACTAGAACTTCCACAGTACTGTCACTAGAACTTCCACAGTACTGCCACTAGAACTTCCACAGTACTGTCACTAGAACTTCCACAGTACTGCCACTAGAACTTCCACAGTACTGTCACTAGAACGTCCACAGTACTGCCACTAGAACTTCCACAGTACTGCCACTAGAACTTCCACAGTACTGTCACTAGAACTTCCACAGTACTGCCACTAGAACTTCCACAGTACTGCCACTAGAACTTCCACAGTACTGCCACTAGAACTTCCACAGTACTGTCACTAGCTGTAAAACTCAAGGAGTAATACATATTTGAAACTCATTGTTTAGTTGTAACTTTAATGAAGGTTTACCTTCCATAATGTTAGCTACAAGAGAAACATTTTAAGAGTAACATTTTTACAAAGGTTTTAGTTTATAACCTCCAATCTTAACTAGGTTTTACACCTACGCTTTATTGATGCATTTCATTGCTAAAAACAAACAAAAACACACACAACCAGTCCCTGAATCCAGACACATAACACTAAGCATCTTAATACTTACATTGCCTTCAAAAAGTATTCACACCCCTTGACTCTTTCCACATTTAGTTGGTTACAAGGTGGGATTAAAATTGATTTAATTGTCTGTTTTTTTGTCAACGATCTACACATAAATCTGTAATGTCAAAGTGGAAGAAAAATACTAACATTTGTAAAAAGAAATAAGAACAATAAAACACTAGTATATCTTGATTACATACAGTACCAGTCAAAAGTTTGGACACACCTACTCATTCAAGGGTTTTTCTTTATTTTTACTATTTTCTACATTGTAGAATAATAGTGAAGACATCAAAACTATGAAATAACACATATGGAATCATGTAGTAATCAAAAAAGTGTTAAACAAATCAAAATATATTTAATATTTGAGATTCTTCAAAGTAGCCACCCTTTGCCTTGACGACAGCTTTGCACACTCTTGGCATTTCAAAATAATAATCTACCAATAGGTGCCCTTCTTTGCGAGGCATTGGAAAACCTCCCTGGTCTTTGTTGTTGAATCTGTAGTTGAAATTCACTGCTCGACTGAGGGACCTTACAGATAATTGTATGTGTGTGGTACAGAGATGAGGTAGTCCTTCAAAAATAATGTTAAACAATATTATTGCACACAGAGTGAGTCCATGCAACTTATTACGTGACTTGCTAAGAAAATTTGTACTCCTGAATTTATTTAGGCTTTTCATAACAAAGGGGTTGAATACTTATTGACTCAAAACATTTCAGCTTTTCATTTTTAATTAATTTGTAAAAATGACTAAAAACATAATTCCGCTTTGACATTATGGGGTATTGTGTGTAGGCCAGTGACACAAAATCTCAATGTAATCCATTCTAAATTCAGGCTGTAACACAACAAAATGTGGAGGGGTGTGAATACTTTCTGAAGGCCCTGTAAATCTGGACTACAAGGCCCAGCACATTGCTATCACCTCTCTGGAATAGTCAGCTAATTAGCCATTTTATTTAAAGTTATAAACTTGTAAGGTGACGATGCCAAAGGTTATTATTATTATGCCTAAATAACAGTGCCAAAAGTTTATTGTTGTTGTAATCAGCAGAAATCTGAAGGTAGTAAGTAGCCTCCCTATTCTACAGTCATATTGAGCACTAGAGTGTAAATAATCATTATAAACTGTGGCCATTCACGATAGGCCGATGACACGTCTCATTATCATTTTATATTCCATCAAAGAAAATTGCAACACTGTAAAAATCTTTCATCATTAAAGTTCAAAGAAACCATGACAACCCCGACTCTTACAACTTCACACTATCAGATGGTCCTCCTCCATTGTCAGAGACTTTAAAGATGATAAAAATAACTTGAAAGAGAAGTTAGAAGTTATTCAATTCTGATTATTCTCTTCTCTTTCATATTAACGACAGATGGGGTCCTTGCTAATCATTATTTTCCTTGCATTGTGTGGGTGTAACTGGCTGACAAAGTGCTCTACTTGATCATGTCAGACAGGAGCTAGGTTTCCATTAACTTGTCCAGGGATTTATTGTCGACATTTAGAAAGTTTGCAAAGAAAATAGATGCGCCTGCTAGGGTGCACTTCCATTTTAAGTATCTTGTGTCGATAAAAACAACTGGATACAATGACCTAAAAAATTAACTTTTTCACAAAAACCTACAATGTCGAATAAAAATGTAGTGGTTGAAGTGTTTCCATTACCCATTTAGGCAAATTGCGCATGAATAAATTGGCGACACCTGTATCCCCTCCCACCTATCTGTTTCATGTCTCAGATAGCCCGCGAAAGCCAGCATGTATACAATGCAATAATTGACTAATATTTGCCATATTCTAATAATTCTTATATGCCAACATATCACCACGGTCCGTGCCATGGTGAAACATGCACTCCTGAAACTTGCACTCCAACCAGAAAGGCAAAGCAATTCAGGCATTCTTGAAAGTCAGGACAAACCTTGTCCTGCAAAGAAACTTAACTAATTTATTTAGCTAGCAGTTGGCATTTATAATTAAATGTGGAGTGGAGCTTTATACAGTGGGGGAAAAAAAGTATTTAGTCAGCAACCAATTGTGCAAGTTCTCCCACTTAAAAAGATGAGAGAGGCCTGTAATTTTCATCATAGGTACACGTCAACTATGACAGACAAATTGAGAAGAAAAAAAATCCAGAAAATCACATTGTAGGATTTTTTATGAATTTATTTGCAAATTATGGTGGAAAATAAGTATTTGGTCAATAACAAAAGTTTCTCAATACTTTGTTATATACCCTTTGTTGGCAATGACACAGGTCAAACATTTTCTGTAAGTCTTCACAAGGTTTTCACACACTGTTGCTGGTATTTTGGCCCATTCCTCCATGCAGATCTCCTCTAGAGCAGTGATGTTTTGGGGCTGTCGCTGGGCAACACAGGACTTTCAACTCCCTCCAAAGATTTTCTATGGGGTTGAGATCTGGAGACTGGCTAGGCCACTCCAGGACCTTGAAATGCTTCTTACGAAGCCACTCCTTCGTTGCCCGGGCGGTGTGTTTGGGATCATTGTCATGCTGAAAGACCCAGCCACGTTTCATCTTCAATGCCCTTGCTGATGGAAGGAGGTTTTCACTCAAAATCTCACGATACATGGCCCCATTCATTCTTTCCTTTACACGGATCAGTCGTCCTGGTCCCTTTGCAGAAAAACAGCCCCAAAGCATGATGTTTCCACCCCCATGCTTCACAGTAGGTATGGTGTTCTTTGGATGCAACTCAGCATTCTTTGTCCTCCAAACACGACGAGTTGAGTTTTTACCAAAAAGGTTCTATTTTGGTTTCATCTGACCATATGACATTCTCCCAATCCTCTTCTGGATCATCCAAATGCACTCTAGCAAACTTCAGACGGGCCTGGACATGTACTGGCTTAAGCAGGGGGACACGTCTGGCACTGCAGGATTTGAGTCCCTGGCGGCGTAGTGTGTTACTGATGGTAGGCTTTGTTACTTTGGTCCCAGCTCTCTGCAGGTCATTCACTAGGCCCCCCCATGTGGTTCTGGGATACTTTTTTTCCTCACTGTAGTTACGCGGTGACATCACGTGCCAGCAGCCCCATTTACAGTTGAAGTCGGAAGTTTACGTACCCTTAGGTTGGAGTCATTAAAACTCGTTTCTTCAACCACTCCACACATTTCTTGTTAACAAACTATAGTTTTGGCAAGTCGGTTAGGACATCTACTTTGTGCAAGACACAAGTAATTTTTCCAACAATTGTTTACAGACAGATTACTTCACTTATAATTCACTGTATCACAATTCCAGTGGGTCAGAAGTTTACATACACTAAGTTGACTGTGCCTTTAAACAGCTTGGAAAAAGCTTTAGAAGATTCTGATAGGCTAATTGACATCATTTGAGTCAATTGGAGGTGTACCTGTTGATATATTTCAAGGCCTACCTTCAAACTCAGTGCCTCTTTGCTTGACATCATGGGAAAACCAAAAGAAATCAGCCAAGACCTCAGAAAAAATATTGTAGACCTCCACAAGTCTGGTTCATCTTTGGGAGCTATTTACAAATGCCTGAAGGTACCACGTTCATCTGTACAAACAATAGTACGCAAGTATAAACACCATGGGACCACGCAGCCATCATACCGCTCAGGAAGGAGAAGCGTTCTGTCTCCTAGAGATGAATGTACTTTGGTGCGAAAAGTGAAAATCAATTCCAGAACAACAGCAAAGGACCTTGTGAAGATACTGGAGGAAACAGGTACAAAAGTATCTATATCCACAGTAAAACGAGTCCTATATTGACATAACCTGAAAAGGCCGCTCAGCAAGGAGGAGGCCACTGCTCCAAAACCGCCATAAAAAAGCCAGACTACGGTTTGCAACTGTACATGGGGACAAAGATCGTAGTTTTTGGAGAAATGTTTTCTGGTCTGATGAAACAAAAATAGAACTGTTTGGCCATAATGACCATTGTTATGTTTGGAGGAAAAAGGGGGTCGCTTGCAAGCCGAAGAAAACCATCGCAACCGTGAAGCACGTGGGTGGCAGCATCATTCTGTGGGGGTACTTTGTTGCAGGAGGGACTGGTGTACTTCACAAAATAGATTGTATCATGAGGAAGGAAAATTATGTGGATATATTGAAGCAACATCTCAAGACATCAGTCAGGAAGTTAAAGCTTGGTCGCAAATGGGTCTTACAAATGGACAATGACCCCAAGCATACTTCCAAAGTTGTGGCAAAATGGCTTAAGGACAACAAAGTCAAGTTATTGGAGTGGCCATCACAAAGCTCTGACCTCAATCCTATAGAAAATGTGCGGGCAGAACTGAAAAAGTGTGTGTGAGCAAGGAGGCCTACAAACCTGACTCAGTTACACCAGCTCTGTCAGGAGGAATGGGCCAAAATTCACCCAACTTATTGTGGGAAGCTTGTGGAATGCTACCCAAAACGTTTGACCCAAGTTAAACAATTTAAAGACAATGCTACCAAATACTAATTGAGTGTATGTAAACTTCTGACCCACTGGGAATGTGATGAAATAAATAAAAGCTGAAATAAATAATTATCTCTACTATTATTCTGACATTTCACATTCTTAAAATAAAGTGGTGATCCTAACTGACCTAAGAGGGAATTTTTATTAAGAGTAAATGTCAGGAATTGTGAAAAAACTGAGTTTAAATGTATTTGGCTAAGGTGTATGTAAACTTCCGACTTCAACTGTACCTTCAAAACAATTTGGCAATCATAATGTATTTGAAAAAAAAACAGTTTCCATCATAATTTGTCGCAATAAAGATAGTTTGACAAAAGAAAACTCCACCCCTGTCGAAGGGATAAAATGTTGTCGATCTTTAGAACATGTCTCCTATATCTACTGTTTCCATTACACGTCGCTATGATTTTTTTTGCAGCATTGCTTTTGTCGAATGAACCCGAGTCAATAGAAACCTGCCTACAAAACATATGGCCACAAGTTGTGGAGTAGCTAATAATACCTAGCGCAATAGATAGAGCTTTCAGTCCAAGAAAATTGTTGGTGATGGCTGAGTTTGTGGGAGCACACTTCTTGCAACACTGGGGTTGTGGTTTTGATTCCTGCATGGGATATGAATACCGAATACCGAGAGAGAGAGAGACACAAAAACAACACTAGACACTATGGAACACAAAGCTTTTACTATCTCATCCTAGAATATGTAAGGTCTGAGGTCATCTGCCTTTGGCCTAAACAGCAGGAACTCAGACTTCACCAAAGAAATCAGAAATACAGACATTGTCATCCTACAATAAACATGGTATAGAGGAGACGGACTCACTGGTTGCCCTCTAGGTTACAGAGAGCTGGTAGTCCCATCCACCAAACTGCCAGGTGTGAAACAGGGAAGAGACTCAGGGGGGTATGCTAATTTGATATAGAGCAGACCGAACCCACTCTATTAAATTAGTCAAAACAGGAACATTTTACATCTGCCTAGAAATGAATAATTAAATAATCTCAGCAGAGAAAGATGTCCTAATGTATGCTACCTATATCCCCACTAGAATCCCCATACTTTAACCAACACAGCTTCTCCATCCTCAAAGGGGGAGATCAACCATTTCCAGGCCCAGGGACATGTACTAGTCTGTGGTGACCTAAATGCCAGAACTGGACAAGAACCTGACACTTTCAGCACACAGGGGGACAAACACCTACCTGGAGGTGACAGTATTCCCTCCCAAATATGCCCCCCTAGACACAACTATAACAAAAAAAACAAAAAAAACAGGTCACAACTCCAGCAGCTCTGTCGCACGCTGGGTCTGTACATAGTCAGTGGTAGGCTTCGAGGGGACTCTTACGGTAGTACACCTACAGCTCATCCCTTTATCACTGACCTCAACCCAGAGTCTCTCAAAGGGTTCACAGTCAACCCAATGACACCCCTATCAGATCATAGCAAAATCACAGTCTACTTGTACAGAGCAATCCTCAATCATGAGGCATCAAAGCCAAAGGAACTGCACAATATTAAGAAATGCTATAGATGGAAGGAAAGTAGTGTAGAAACCTACCAATTTTTTTTTAGGAAACAACAAATTCAATCCCTTTTAGACAACTTCCTGGACAAAATGATTCATTGTAATATTGAAGGTGTAAACTTGGCAGTAGAAAACCTAAACAGTATTTTTGACCTCTCAGCTTCCCTATCAAATCAAAAAAATTCAAGCAGACAACCTAAGAAAATGAACAACAATGACAAATGGTTTGATGAAGAATGCGAAAACCTAAGAAAGAAATTGAGAAACCTGTACAACAGAAAACCTGAGCCTACGCCTTCACTAAAACAATACAGAAGTACATTGTTTATCCATTTCACTTCCTTTGGCAATGTAAACATATGTTTCCCATGGAGGGAGGGAGGGAGGGAGGGGGAGAGAGAGAGAGAGAGAGAGAGAGATGCTCTCAGTCTGATATCACTGCTGATCTCAGCCAGACAGTCAGGGGACTGATAAGCATCACAGCAGGGGTCACACTACAGCCCATCTCCTCCACATATTAAACTAATTCTATATCCCATCTCCTCCACATATTAAACTAATTCTATATTCCATCTCCTCCACATATTAAACTAATTCTATATCCCATCTCCTCCACATATTAAACTAATTATATATCCCATCTATATCCCATCTCCTCCACATATTAAACTAATTACATATCCCATCTCCTCCACAGACTGTAAACTCTCCTTCCAGACTCACATAAAGAATCTCCAATCCAAAGTTAAATCTAGAATCGGCTTCCTATTTCGCAACAAAGCCTCCTTCACTCATGCTGCCAAACATGCCCTCGTAAAACTGACTATCCTACCGATCCTTGACTTCGGCGATGTCATTTACAAAATAGCCTCCAACACTCTACTCAGCAAATTGGATGTAGTCTATCACAGTGCCATCCGTTTTGTCTCCAAAGCCCCATACGCTACCCACCACTGTGACCTGTACGCTCTTGTTGGCTGGTCCACACTACATGTTCTTCGTCAAACCCACTGGCTCCAGGCCATCTATAAATCACTGCTAGGCAAATCCCCGCCTTATCTTAGCTCATTGGTCACCATAGCAGCACCCACCCGTAGTCTGCGCTCCAGCAGGTATATCTCACTGGTCATTCCCAAAGCCAACACCTCCTTTGGCCGCCATTCCTTCCAGTTCTCTGCTGCCAATGACTGGAACGAATTGCAAAAATCTCTGAAGCTGGAGACTCTTATCTCCCTCACTAACTTTAAGCATCAGTTGTCAGAGCACCTTACCGATCACTGCACCTGTACACAGCCCATCTGAAATTAGCCCACCCAACTACCTCATCCCTATATTGTTATTTATTTTGCTCTTTTGCACCCCAGTATCTCTCTTGCACATCTAGCATTCCAGTGTTAATACTATTGTAATTATTTGCACTATAGCCTATTTATTGCCTTACCTCCATAACTTGCTACATTTGCACACACTGTATATATATTTTCTGTTGTATTCTTGACTTTATGTTTTTTACCCCATATGTAACTCTGTGTTGTTTTTATCGCACTGCTTTGCTTTATCTTGGCCAGGTCGCAGTTGTAAATGAGAACTTGTTCTCAACTGGCTTACCTGGTTAAATAAAGGTTAAATAAAATAAAAATATTAAACTAATTATATATCCCATCTATATTCCATCTCCTCCACATATTGAACTAATTCTATATCTCATCTATATCCCATCTCCTCCGCATATTAAACTAATTCTATATCCCATCTCCTCCACATATTAAACTAATTCTATATCCCATCTATATTCCATCTCCTCCACATATTAAACTAATTCTATATCCCATCTATATCCCATCTCCTCCACATATTAAACTAATTCTATATCCCATCTATATCCCATCTCCTCCACATATTAAACTAATTCTATATTCCATCTCCTCCACATATTAAACTAATTCTATATCCCATATATATTCCATCTCCTCCACATATTAAACTAATACTATATTCCATCTCCTCCACCTGCCCCTCCTCCTTGCTCGGTCAGGCTTCGGCGTTCGTCGTCACCGGAGTACTAGCTACTACCGCTATGGAACAAGTGGTGAATACGATGGGAGAGAAGAGGTATCCCTATACCTCCTCCAATTACACCACCACCTACACCGCTGTCCACCTCTTCACCATCTGAGTCCAGTGGGATTCGGCTCTCGCTCCCGAGGGCATATGACGGTACAGCTGCCAGGTGCCAGGGTTTTCTGCTCCAGGTAGAGCTCTACCTGGCAACCATCCACCCGGTTCCCTCGGGATACGAGAGCGTGTCCGCCCTCATCTCCTGTCTGTCCGGTAAAGCGCTCGAGTGGGCCAACGCCGAGTGGGGGGGAATAGACGCCGCAACTGTAAGTTATGCAGAGTTTACCTGCCGCTTTAGGGCGGTATTCGATCATCCACCGGAGGGGAGAGCGGCGGGTGAGCGTCTATTCCACCTCAGACAGGGGAAGAGGAGCGCACAGGTGTTTGCCCTGGACTTTAGGACTCTGGCTGCCAACGCAGGATGGAATGAGAGGGCCCTGATCGACCACTACCGTTGCAGCTTAAGGGAGGACGTTCGTCAGGAACTGGCCTGCAGGGACACCAACCTGGACCAACTGGTGGATATGTCAATCCGACTGGATAACCTGTTAGCCACCCGCGGACGTCCGGATCAGGGGCCGTCCATTCCATCCCCCAGCACCTCCGACCCTACCCCTATGGAGCTCGGAGGTTCTGCTCTGAGGGAGACCGGTAGAGGGGCCGTCCCCTGCACCAACTGTGGCCGCAGAGGACACACTGCTGGTCGGTGCTGGGGAGGGTCTTTAAGGAGTCGAGGCAGTAGGCAGAGCACTGGTGGACCGTTTCAGGTGAGTAGGCACCCAACTCACCCAAAGCTCCCTGTTGCGCATATGTGTCTAGATGTTGTATTTCCAGAGTTTTCTTCTCATTCCCAGCATAAGGCGCTAGTAGATTCAGGCGCAGCTGGGAACTTTATTGATCGTCAGTTTACCCGTAGGTTAGTGATTCCAATTGTGCCAGTTGATGTGCCCTTCCCTATACATGCCCTAGATAGTCGCCCTTTAGGGTCAGGCCTGATTAGGGAGGTCACAGCTCCACTCTGGATGAAGACGCAGGAGGGTCATGAGGAAACAATTAGTCTCTATCTGATTGATTCTCCTGCGTTTCCAGTGGTGTTGGGGCTTCCCTGGTTAACCTCTCATGACCCCACTATTTCATGGCAACAGAGGGCTCTCAAGGGATGGTCAAGTCAGTGCTCGGGGAGGTGTGTAGGTGTTTCCGTAGGGGCAACTACGGTGGAAAGTCCAAACCATGTTTCCACCATGCACATTCCGCCTGAATATGCCGATTTGGCTCTCGCCTTCTGTAAAAAGAAGACGAGTCAATTACCACCCCATCGACAGGGGAATTGTGCGATAAACCTCCAGGTAGGCGCTGCGCTTCCCCGGAGTCACGTGTATCCTCTGTCACAGGAAGAGACGGCAGCTATGGAAACATATGTCACCGAATCTCTGAGGCAAGGATACATTCGGCCTTCCACTTCCCCTGTGTCATCGAGTACATTTTTTGTGAAGAAGAAGGATGGTGGCTTATGCCCGGGCATTGACTACCGTGGTCTTAATCAGATCAATGTAAAATACAGCTATCCACTACCTCTTATTGCTAGTATGACGGAGTCAGTGCACGGGGCGCGCTTCTTCACGAAACTGGATCTCAGGAGCGCGTACAACCTGGTGCGTATCCGGGAGGAAGATGAGTGGAAGACAGCATTCAGTAACCACCTCTGGGCACTATGAGTACCTCGTCATGCCATACGGTTTGATGAATGCTCCATCAGTCTTCCAATCTTTTGTTGATGAGATTTTCAGGGACCTGCACGGACAGGGTGTAGTGGTGTATATTGATGACATTCTCATATACTCCGCTACGCGGGCCGAGCATGTGTCCCTGGTGCGTCAGGTGCTTGGTCGACTGTTGGAGCATGACCTGTATGTGAAGGCGGAGAAATGTCTGTTATTCCAAGAGACCATCTCCTTCCTAGGACACCGCCTGTCTGCGTCAGGTGTGGAGATGGAGATTGACCGCATTTCGGCCGTGCGTAATTGGCCCACTCCAACCACGGTGAAGGAGGTGCAGCGATTCTTGGGTTTTGCAAACTACTACCGGAGGTTTATCCGGGGCTTTGGTCAGGTAGCGGCTCCCATTACCTCCATGCTGAAGGGAGGACCGGTGCGTCTACAGTGGTCAGCTGAGGCGGACAGGGCTTTTGGTCATCTGAAGGACCTGTTTACTTCGGCTCCGGTGCTGGCTCATCCGGATCCTTCCTTGGCATTCCAGGTTGAGGTGGACGCGTCCAAGGCTGGGATTGGAGCTGTACTGTCTCAGCGCTCAGGTACGCCACCAAAACTCTGCCCCTGTGCTTTCTTTTCTAAGAAGCTCAGTCCGGCGGAGCGCAACTATGATGTGGGGGACTGGGAGCTGTTAGCTGTGGTTAAAGCTCTGAAAGTGTGGAGGCATTGGCTTGAGGGGGCTAAACACCCTTTTCTCATTTTGACTGACCATCGCAATCTGGAGTACATCCGGGCGGCGAGGAGGTTGAACCCTCGCCAGGCAAGGTGGGCCATGTTTTTCACTCATTTTGTGTTTACTCTTACTTACAGACCAGGTTCCCAGAACACTAAGGCAGACGCCCTGTCCCGACTGTATGACACAGAGAAGAGGTCCATTGAGCCCACTCCCATACTTCCGGCGTCGTGTCTGGTGGCACCGGTGGTGTGGGAGGTTGACGCAGACATCGAGCGGGCGTTACGTACCGAGCCCACTCCCCCCCCCCAGTGTCCAGAGGGTCGAATGTACGTGCCACTCAAGGTTCGCGATCGATTGATCTATTGGGCTCACACGTCACCCTCCTCTGGTTATCCTGGCATTGGTCGGACAGTGCACTGTCTTAGTGGGAAGTACTGGTGGCCCACTTTAGGACGTGAGGGTTTATGTTTCCTCCTGCTCGGTGTGCGCCCAGTGTAAGGCACCTAGACACCCCAGAGGGAAATTACAACCCCTACCCGTTCCACAACGGCCGTGGTCCCACCTATCGGTGGATTTTGTTACGGACCTTCCCCCCTCATAAGGGAACACCACGATCCTGGTCGTTGTGGATCGGTTTTCTAAGTCCTGCCGTCTCATTCCTATGCCAGGTCTCCCTACAGCCCTACAAACTGCTGAGGCCCTGTTTACACACGTCTTCCGGCACTACGGGGTACCTGAGGATATTGTGTCGGATCGGGGTCCCCAGTTCACCTCAAGGGTCTGGAGGGCGTTCATGGAACGTCTGGGGTCTCGATCAGCGTTACCTCAGGTTTTCACCCCGAGAGTAATGGGCAAATGGAGAGAGTTAACCAGGATGTGGGTAGGTTTCTGAGGTCCTATTGCCAGGACCGGTAGGGGAAGTGGTCGGGTTTTATCCGCTGGGCAGAGATAGCCCAAAACTCACTCCGCCACTCCTCTACTAACCTTACTCCTTTCCAGTGTGTGTTAGGTTATCAGCCGGTCCTGGCACCTTGGCATCAGAGCCAGATCGAGGCTCCTGCGGTGGATGAGTGGTTTCGGCGCTCTGAAGAGATCTGGAACGCTGCTCATGTACACTTGCAGCGGGCCATCAGGCGACAAAAGGCGTGCGCCGATCGCCACCGCAGTGAGGCCCCGGTGTATGCACCGGGGGACCGGGTCTGGCTCTTGACCCGAAACCTGCCCCCTCGCCTGCCCTGCCGGAAGCTGGGTCAGCGGTTTGTGGGGCCATTTAAAGTCCTGAGGAGATTGAACAAGGTTTGTTATTGGTTACAGCTTCCTCTTAATTACCGTATTATTCCCTCGTTCCATGTGTCTCTCCTCAGGTCGGTGGTAGCTGGTCCACTCCAGGAGTCTCAGGTACGGGAGGTTCCTCCGCCCCCACTGGACATCGAGGGGGCACCGGCGTACTCGGTCCGTTCCATCTTGGATTTGAGGCGTCGGGTGGGGGGCCTGCAGTATCTCATGGAGTGGGAGGGGTACGGTCCAGAGGAACGGTGCTGGGTCCCTATGAGGGACATCCTCGATCCCTCCATGTTGAGGGATTTCCACCGTAGTCATCCGACTCGCCCTGCTCCGCGTCCTCCTGGCCGTCCCCGAGGCCGGGGTTGGCGTCAAGGGGGGGGGGTACTGTCACGAATTCAGCCGAGGCTGCCCCTCCTCCTTGCTCGGGCAGGCTTCGCTGTTCATCGTCACCGGAGTACTAGCTACTACCGATCCATGTGTCTATGTTCGACTTGTTTTGTCTTTATTGGTCACACCTGTTTCCCATCATGTAGTTATGTCTTCCCTATTTAACCCTCTGTCTCACACTGCGTGTTGTGCGTGTTTGTTCATGTTTTGGTTGTCGTTAGTGTGCGGGTTTGTTCCTCCCTGCATGGAGGTTTTGTTCATTCATTTACCCACGAGTAAAGGACGTTTTTTCTATTAGCTCTGTGTCCTGAGCCTGACTTCGTCTACCGCATTACACTGACGCCTTGACATCCACATATTAAACTAATTCTATATCCCATCTATATCCCATCTCCTGCACATATTAAACTAATTCTATATCCCATCTATATCCCATCTCCTCCACATATTAAACTAATTCTATATTCCATCTCCTCCACATATTAAACTAATTCTATATCCCATATATATTCCATCTCCTCCACATATTAAACTAATTCTATATTCCATCTCCTCCACATATTAAACTAATTCTATATCCCATATATATTCCATCTCCTCCACATATTAAACTAATTCTATATCCCATCTCCTCCACATATTAAACTAATTCTATATTCCATCTCCTCCACATATTAAACTAATTCTATATCCCATATATATTCCATCTCCTCCACATATTAAACTAATTATATATTCCATCTCCTCCACATATTAAACTAATCTATATCCCATATATATTCCATCTCCTCCACATATTAAACTAATTCTATATTCCATCTCCTCCACATATTAAACTAAATCTATATCCCATCTATATTCCATCTCCTCCACATATTAAACTAATTCTATATCCCATATATATTCCATCTCCTCCACATATTAAACTAATTCTATATCCCATCTCCTCCACATATTAAACTAATTCTATATTCCATCTCCTCCACATATTAAACTAATTCTATATCCCATATATATTCCATCTCCTCCACATATTAAACTAATTCTATATTCCATCTCCTCCACATATTAAACTAATCTATATCCCATATATATTCCATCTCCTCCACATATTAAACTGATTCTATATTCCATCTCCTCCACATATTAAACTAAATCTATATCCCATCTATATTCCATCTCCTCCACATATTAAACTAAATCTATATCCCATCTATATTCCATCTCCTCCACATATTAAACAAATACTATATCCCATCTATATCCCATCTCCTCCACATATTAAACTAATACTATATCCCATCTATATCCCATCTCCTCCACATATTAAACTAATTCTATATCCCATCTATATCCCATCTCCGCCACATATTAAACTACTTCTATATCCCATCTATATCCCATCTCCTCCACATATTAAACTAAACCTATATCCCATCTATATCCCATCTCCACAGTACGACATATTAAACTCTAATTGACTGGGCAAAGACATTCACCACTCCTGTCAGATGATGAGCCTATGGTAGAGTAAGAGGCGACAGAGCGAGTGTAAGCCGCTGCCATGCTCTTTGTCCATCTGTCAAGCCATCTATCGGTTCATCTAGGGGGGTTTCTATCGTATTAATAAAACTCACACGTACAATAAGAGGGGGTCTGGGTATCCTGTATAACTATATGCGGGTTGATGCCACAGATATTAATCGAAATCAAACACCAATCGCCATGTCAAGTCAGATTACACTGTATACCAGGGTTCTTCAATTCCGGTCCTGGAGGGCCGAAACACCTCTGTTTTTCATCCTCTCCTTCTAATCAGGGGCTAATTCAGACCTGGGACACCAGGTGAGTGCAATTAACTACCAGGTAGAAATAAAAAACAGAAGTGTTTCGGCCCTCCAGGACCGGAATTGAAGAACCCTGCTGTATACCATCATTAGGTGTTGTTTTACCATGGTTACACATCCTGGATATACTGCATTACATTTAGCCACAGTCTCCTGTGATACGGTAACTGTATTTACCCACAGTCTCCTGTGATACGGTAACTGTATTTACCCACAGTCTCCTGAGATACGGTAACTGTATTTACCCATATTCTCCTGTGATACGGTAACTCTATTTACCCATATTCTCCTGTGATAGGCCCTCTGTAGCTCAGTTGGTAGAGCATGTTGTTTGCAACTCCAGGGTTGTGGGTTCGATTCCCACAGGGGGCCAGTATGAAAATGTATGCACTCACTAACTGTAAGTCACTCTGTATAAGAGTGTCTGCTAAAATGATACGGTAACTGTATCTCCTGTAACTGTTTTCCATTTTAAACAAGGAGTTCAGACAATTACAATTTAGAATACTTTTAATGGCTCATTCTAAATGGTTGATTTAGAAGCCGGTGGATGTCGGTGACAAAACTGACTGTCTAGTTAACCCAGCGCTTCGCTGTTATTTTAACAACTGATCATAAAACCGTTTGTTCTTTTTCATGAGTTATCAATCAGCTTTTTCTCTCCATCTCTCACGCGAGCTGAGAACAGTATTTTGTCAGCAGCCATGTGAATTGGAGAATGTATTGATCCCTTCCTGGTGTTGGCTGAAATGATTGAATGGTCTTTTACAGTGCCCTCACACCATGAAAGAGCAAGGTGATTTGATGGTAGCAGTTACAGCTAAAATAGAAATAGTTACTAATCAATGACTAATCCACCTGATATCTCCTGTCATTGAGGCACAGCCGAGGGAAGAGTAACATAACTTTTCCTTGAGTCAGATCCACGCCTGGTTCATCTGTACGTCTGCTGTGTTGTGGGTGCACCACCGCCCTGTATTGTCTAATTCACCATGATCACAGCAGTAACTAGTGATGAGCGAGGAAAGGAGAGGAGAGAGGAGAGGTGGAGTGGAAGAGGAGAGGAGAGGGAGGGGAGGAATGGGAGAGGAGAGTTGGGAGAGGGAGCGGAGGAGTGAAGAGGGAGGGGAAGTGGGGAGAGGGAGGGGAGGAGTGGGAGAGGAGAGGAGAGGAGAGGAGAGGAGAGGAGAGGAGAGGAGAGGAGAGGAGAGGAGAGGAGAGGAGAGGAGAGGAGAGGAGAGGAGAGGAAAAGTAGCTCAGAGAAGCATGGTGCCAGAGAGAGAAGAGAGAGAACAGCAGAGTAGCAGTAGCAGTGTCCAGGGACTGAGTGGATGGTGTGTCTGAAACAAGCTGCATGTCAGCTATCTATGATCTGCTACAGAAAAACAGAGCAAGGCCTGGTCCCACCAGACTGTCATATCAACATCAAGGCCTGGCCCCACCAGACGCTGATATCAACATCAAGGCCTGGCCCCACCAGACCCTGATATCAACATCAAGGCCTGGCCCCACCAGACCCTGATATCAACATCAAGGCCTGGCCCCACCAGACCCTGATATCAACATCAAGGCCTGGCCCCACCAGACCCTGATATCAACATCAAGGCCTGGCCCCACCAGACCCTGATATCAACATCAAGGCCTGGCCCCACCAGACCCTCATATTACAGGTCTGCCCCAATCCGAAATGGACCTGGGGCTTTCCCACCCGGACCCGATATGCATAAATACATGTTTTAAATATAGAGACACGCTCTGAACGGACCTGAGGACAACTAGACCCATTCCGTATAGACCTGGTCGGATCCAGATCCGGTCTGAGTGAGGGAACCATCAGAACAGTATTTTTTTAAGCTACTTTATTAAGCGGAGCTGATAAGGAAAGAGGACGGAGAGAGGTGCACCTCCTGAGTGGCGCAGTGGTCTAAGGCACTGCATCACAGTGCTAGCTGTGCCACTAGAGATCCTGGTTTGAATCCAGGCTCTGTCGTAGCAGGCTGCGACCGGGAGACCCATGGGGCGGCGCACAATTGGCCCAGCGTTGTCCAGGGTAGGGGAGGGAATGGCCGGCAGGGATGTAGCTCAGTTGGTAACGCCAGGGTTGTGGGTTCAATTCCCACAGGGGGCCAGTATGAAAATAAAATAAAACATGATGTATGCACTCACTAACTGTAAGTCGCTCTGGACAAGAGCGTCTGCTAAATGACTAAAATGTAAATGTGCTGCTCTAGCAGGCGGGGGAGGGTCCGTACTGTGAGCGAGAGACACAGGGAGGAGGGAGGGAAAGAGAGATGAGAGACAGTAACCAACCAACCTACTCCCACTATAGTAGACTAACAGCTGCCATAACTAGGTTATTGATCATCCAATATGATTATGTAGTACCTGTCTCGACAGCATCAAACCAGAAAAAGCTAACTTAGGCTGCAGTGCATGTGCTTTCTCATCCTACAGTTAAAAATAACAACAACTCTATTAAGAAGCAGCCTACCTGTTGGCTCTTGTAGCCTATCCTTCTCCTTTAACTTTTAATTCCGTCATTTTAATTCCATCTTCCATTGATTAGATATCTCCTAACTTTTGCTACACTGAAACTCTATGACTGTAGCATATTGTCACTTTGATGACTTCTGATTGGCCAACAACAATGCATGCTACACCCGCCCCGCTCCACTCTCGTGCAAACAAGAGTAGCAGCATAAAACAAAACATTCTCTCTCTCTCTACTGCAGCAGTCGCCAGCAGTTGCGTTCTGTACGGGCCCTTCCGGACAAGTCAGTTAAAATTAGACATACCCATGACAATCATATCAGATCCAACCTAGACCCATTAAATTATTTAGAATACTGGATCCGGACCTGCTTGGGTCCTGGAATGGGTCTCGGGTATTCGGGTACAGGGGGATCACTGAAGACCTCTACCTCATATCAACATCACGCCCTGGCCCCACCAGACCCTACCATCAACACAGCAGGACCACACCCGAACCTACCATCAACACAGCAGGACAGGACCCCACCAGACCCTACCATCAACACAGCAGGACAGGACCCCACCAGACCCTACCATCAACACAGCAGGACAGGACCCCACCAGACCCTACCATCAATACAGCAGGACCGGACCACACCAGACCCTACATCAACACAGCAGGACAGAACCCCACCAGACCCTACATCAACACAGCAGGACAGGACCCCACCTGACCCTACCATGAACACAGCAGGACCCCACCAGACCCTACCATCAACACAGCAGGACCCCACCAGACCCTACCATCAACACAGCAGGACCACACCCAAACCTACCATCAACACAGCAGGACCCCACCAGACCCTACCATCAACACAGCATGACCCCACCAGACCCTACCATCAACACAGCAGGACCCCACCAGACCCTACCATCAACACAGCATGACCCCACCAGACCCTACCATCAACACAGCAGGACCCCCCCAGACCCTACCATCAACACAGCAGGACCCCACCAGACCCTACCATCAACACAGCAGGACCCCACCAGACCCTACCATCAACACAGCAGGACCCCACCAGACCCTACCATCAACACAGCAGGACCCCACCAGACCCTACATCAACACAGCAGGACAGAACCCCACCAGACCCTACATCAACACAGCAGGACAGGACCCCACCCGACCCTACCATCAACACAGCAGAACCCCACCAGACCCTACCATCAACACAGCAGGACCCCACCAGACCCATTCATCAACACAGCAGGACAGGACCAGACCCCACCATCAACACAGCAGGACCCCACCAGACCAGACCATCAACAAAGCAGGACCACACCAGACCATACCATCAACACAGCCGGACCACACCAGACCAGACCATCAACACAGCAGGACCACACCAGACTCTACCATCAACACAGCAGGACCCCACCAGACCCAACCATCAACACAGCAGGACAGGACCCCACCAGACCCTACCATCAACACAGCAAGACCCCACCAGACCAGACCATCAACACAGCAGGACCCCACCATACCAGACCATCAACACAGCAGGACCCCACCAGACCCTACCATCAACACAGCAGGACCCCACCAGACCAGACCATCAACACAGCAGGACCCTCACCAGACCAGACCATCAACACAGCAGGACCCTCACCAGACCAGACCATCAACACAGCAGGACCCCACCAGACCTACATCGACACAGCAGGACCCCACCAGACCAGACCATCAACAGCATAATGCATGCTTCACACACACTACACTTGATCATATCCAGAAGGCTGAGAAGCTATGGCGTACGCTTCAGATCAAACAGCTACGTAAACAATTCAGATGGTGTAGGGTGAGTGGCACATACAGGGTAGTGTGTCTGGTTCTTTATCCTGTCCTATATTCTCAGATTAGGTTCGTGAACCTGGGTGTACTGTATATGAAGGCCAAACTCTAGTAGATTACGGCATATTTAGGCGTATTTGAAATGGTGAAGTTACGGCATGGCTTGGCATTTTATTTTCATGGCAATGTCCTTCCGTCCAGTAGGGGCAACGGGAGGGCCTGTTACCATCTAATACAGTGCCTTCAGAAAGTATTCACCGCGCTTGACTTTTTCCACATTTTGCTGTGTTACAGCCTGAATATAAAATTTATGAAAAAAAATATATATATACTGGCCTACACACAGTACCCCATAATGTCAAAGTGGAATTATGTTTTTCAAAATGTGTACTAACTAATTAAAAATGAAAAAACAGACATTGAATATCCCTTTGTGCATGGTGAAGTTATTCATTACACTTTGGATGGTGTATCAATACACCCAGTCATTACAAAGATACAGGTGTCCTTCCTAACTCAGTTGCCGGAGAGGAAGGACACCGCTCAGGGATTAAAAAGATACAGGTGTCCTTCCTAACTCAGTTGCCGGAGAGGAAGGACACCGCTCAGGGATTTCACCATGAGGCCAATGTTGACTTTAAAACTGTTACAGAGTTTAATATCTGTGACAGGAGAAAACTGAGGATGGATCAACAACATTGTAGTTACTCCACAATACTAACCTAATTGACTGAGTGAAAAGAAGGAAGCCCGTACAGAATACACATATTCCAAAACATGCATCCTGTTCGCAACAAGGCACTGAAGTAATACTGCATAAACTGTGGCAAAGCAATTCACTTTTTGGCCTGAATACAAAGTGTTATATTTTAGGCAAATCCATTACAACACATTATTGAGTACTACTCTCCATATGTTCAAGCATAGTGGTGGCTGCATTATGTTATGGGTATGCTTGTAATCGTTAAGGACTGGGGAGTTTTCAGGATAAAACAGAAACGGAGTGGAGCTAAGCACATGCAAAATGAATGTTCCAAAGTGTCCGAGTTACAGTTTTGACTTAAATCTACTTGAAAATCTATGGCAAGACCTGAAAATGGTTGTCTAGCAATGATCAACAACCAATTTGACAGAGCTTGAAGAATGTTGAAAAGAACAATGGGGAAATGTTGCACAATCCATGTGTGGAAAGCTCTTGGAGACTCACAGCTGTAATCACTGCCAAAGGTGCTTCTACAAAGTATTGACTTAGGGGTGTGAATCCATTTAAATTACAGGTTGTAATACAACAAAATAGGAAACATGCCAAGGGGGATGAATACTTTTGCAAGGCACTGTACTCATGTAAAATACATATTTCTGTACTTCATTTTCAATACATTTGTGAAAATGTCTAAAAACATATTTTGACTATGTAATTATGGGGCTATTGTGTGTAGATGAGTGATTTTTGTAATTTTTTTAAATCAATTTTGAAGTCAGGCTGTAACACAACAAAATATGGAATAAGTCAAGGGGTATGAATACTTTCTGAAGGCGCTGTAGACTAGTGACAAGCTATGGTGTTCTGGATGGGGTTGAGGATAGGCTTGTTCAATCCCTGTGCTAGGCACTTGTTTTGTAATTTTTGTTTTTCTGTTTTGATCCCTATCCCAAACCTTAACCCTTACGTTAACCACTCAGAATTAATACCTAAACTTAACCGTCAAGGTTAGTTTTAGTTTCACTTTTGCGTAGTTTCACTAACATATGGTCAAACATGCCAGAATTAATATAGCAAAACACACCATAATCTAAGACGGCCCCACACGCAATTATTAAAACATCCAGCCATGCCAGCCATGTGAAAAGGCAGCTACAGCTTGAAAGCAATCCTGTCTGTCTATTATTGTGATGACGCACTTGACGCTCAATCGCTTTTTTTCAGCTCAGACCCCACATTCATCATATTTATTCAAATGAATAGCAATGTCTGTGTCTCAAATGGATTCCCTACATGTGCACCCACAGTGCTCTGGTCAAAAGTAGTGCACTATGTAGGAAATAGGATGCCATTTGGGATGCAACCGATGTGTTTACAGTAGAGTTCAGGCCCGTAGTTCACAAGGGAAGTGATTTCTATTTGGGGCTTTAAACCCTCAGGAGGCGTCATGTCATAATGTGTTATTCATTATTATAGAATAACACATGGTGGTGAGGCCCGCGTTTATTATAAAAGCACCTCGTACACACACTATCTAACACAATACACACTATCTAACACTATCTAACACAATACACACTATCTAACACAATACACACTATCTAACACAATACACACTATCTAACACTATCTAACACAATACACACTATCTAACACAATACACACTATCTAACACAATACACACTATCTAACACAATACACACTATCTAACACTATCTAACACAATACACACTATCTAACACAATACACACTATCTCACACTATATAACACAATACACACTATATAACACAATACACACTATCTAACACTATACACACTATCTCACACATACACACAATCTAACACAATACACACTATCTAACACTATACACACTATCTCACACATACACACTATACACATACACACTATCTAACACAATACACACAATCTAACACAATACACACTATCTAACACAATATACACTATTTAACACTATACACACTATCTCACACATACACACAATACACATACACACTATCTCACACAATACACACAATCTAACACACTATCTAACACTATACACACTATCTCACACATACACACAATACACATACACACTATCTAACACATTACACACTATCTAACACAATACACACTATCTAACACATACACACACAAACACACACAATACACACTATCTAAAACAAAACATTCTATCTAACACATACACACTATCTAACACTATATAACACATACACACTATCTAACACTATCTAACACATACACACTATCTAACACTATATAACACATACACACTATCTAACACTATCTAACACATACACACTATCTAACACTATATAACACATACACACTATCTAACACAATACACACTATCTAACACTATACACACTATCTAACACATACACACTATCTAACACTATATAACACATACACACTATCTAACACAATACATTCTATCTAACACATACACACTATCTAACACTATATAACACATACACACTATCTAACACTATCTAACACATACACACTATCTAACACTATATAACACATACACACTATCTAACACTATCTAACACATACACACTATCTCACACAATACACACAATCTAACACACTATCTAACACTATACACACTATCTCACACATACACACAATACACATACACACTATCTAACACATTACACACTATCTAACACAATACACACTATCTAACACATACACACACAAACACACACAATACACACTATCTAAAACAATACATTCTATCTAACACATACACACTATCTAACACTATATAACACATACACACTATCTAACACTATCTAACACATACACACTATCTAACACTATATAACACATACACACTATCTAACACTATCTAACACATACACACTATCTAACACTATATAACACATACACACTATCTAACACAATACACACTATCTAACACTATACACACTATCTAACACATACACACTATCTAACACTATATAACACATTTACACACAATCTAACACAATACATTCTATCTAACACATACACAGTATCTAACAACTATATAACACATACACACTATCTAACACTATCTAACACATACACACTATCTAACACTATATCTAACACATACACACTTTCAACCACAATACACACTATCTAAACACTATACACACTATCTAAAACACATACACACTATCTAACACAATACATTCTATCTAACACATACACACTATCTAACACTATATAACACATACACACCTATCTAACACTATCTAATACACATACACACTAAAAAAATATTTTTCCCCCCCCCCCCTAACACTATACAACACATACACACTTTCTAACACAATACACACTATCTAAAACACTATACACACTATCTAAAAAAAACACATACACACTGTGTGTGTGTGTGTGTGGTTGTTTTTGGTCTCTGTTGTTGTGTGTGTGTTGGTGTTGTGTTTTAACACTTTGTTGTTTTTTGATATAACACATACACACTATCTAACACAATACACACTATCTAACACTATATAACACATACACACTATCTAACACTATCTAACACATACACACTATCTAACACTATATAACACATACACACTATCTAACACTATCTAACACATACACACTATCTCACACAATACACACAATCTAACACACTATCTAACACTATACACACTATCTCACACATACACACAATACACATACACACTATCTAACACATTACACACTATCTAACACAATACACACTATCTAACACATACACACACAAACACACACAATACACACTATCTAAAACAATACATTCTATCTAACACATACACACTATCTAACACTATATAACACATACACACTATCTAACACTATCTAACACATACACACTATCTAACACTATATAACACATACACCCAACACTATCTAACACTATACACACTATCTAACACTATCTAACACAATACACACTATCTAACACAATACACACTATCTAACACAATACACACTATATAACACAATACACACTATCTAACACTATCTAACACAATACACACTATATAACACAATACACACTATCTAACACTATACACACTATCTCACACATACACACAATCTAACACAATACACACTATCTAACACTATACACACTATCTCACACATACACACAATACACATACACACTATCTAACACAATACACACAATCTAACACAATACACACTATCTAACACAATACACACTATTTCTAACACTATACACACTATCTAACAACATACACACTATCTAACACTATATAACACATACACACTATCTAACACAATACCCACACTATCTAACACTATATAAACACATACACACTATCTAACACTATCTAACACAATACACACTATAAACACTATAACACATACACACTAATCTAAAAACACTATCTAACACATACACCACTATCTCACACAATACACACAATCTAACACACTATCTAACACTATACACACTATCTCAACATACACACAATACACATACACACTATCTAAACACATTACACACTAATCTAACACATACACACACAAACACACACAATACACACTATCTAAAACAATACATTCTATCTAACACATACACACTATCAACACTATATAACACATACACACTATCTAACACTATCTAACACATACACACTATCTAACACTATATAGACACATACTCACTATCTAACACAATACACACTATCTAAACACTATCCATCACACTATCTAACACATACACACTATCTAACACTATATAACGACATACACACTATCTAACACAATACATTCTATCTAACACATACACACTATCTAACACTATATAACACATACACACTATCTAACACTATCTAACACATACACACTATCTAACACTATATAACACATACACACTTTCTACACAAATACACACTATCTAACACTATACACACTATCTAACACATACACACTATCTAACACAATACATTCTATCTAACACATACACACTATCTAACACTATATAACACATACACACTATCTAACACTATCTAACACATACATCACTATCTAACACTATCACACATACACACTTTCTAACACAATACACACTTATCTAACACATACACACACAAACACACACAATACACACTATCTAAAACAATACATTCTATCTAACACATACACACTATCTAACACTATATAACACATACACACTATCTAACACTATCTAACACATACACACTATCTAACACTATATAACACATACACACTATCTAACACAATACACACTATCTAACACTATACACACTATCTAACACATACACACTATCTAACACTATATAACACATACACACTATCTAACACAATACACACTATCTAACACTATATAACACATACACACTATCTAACACTATCTAACACATACACACTATCTAACACTATATAACACATACACACTATCTAACACTATCTAACACATACACACTATCTAACACTATATAACACATACACACTATCTAACACAATACACACTATCTAACACTATATAACACATACACACTATCTAACACAATACACACTATCGAACACTATACACACTATCTAACACTATACACACTATCTAAGACATACACACTATCTAACACTATATAACACATACACACTATCTAACACAATACACACTATCTAACACTATCTAACACTATACACACTATCTAACACTATACACACTATCTAACACTATCTAACACTATACACACTATCTAACACTATATAACACATACACACTATCTAACACTATCTAACACTATCTAACACTATCTAACACTATCTAACACTATACACACTATCTAACACTATCTAACACTATACACACTATCTAACACTATCTAACACTATCCAACACTATCTAACACTATACACACTATCTAACACTATCTAACACTATACACACTATCTAACACTATCTAACACTATCTAACACATACACACTATCTAACACATACACACTATCTAACACATACACACTATCTAACACATACACACTATCTAACACATACACACTATATAACACATACACACTATATAACACATACACACTATCTAACACATACACACTATCTAACACATACACACTATATAACACATACACACTATATAACACATACACACTATCTAACACATACACACTATATAACACATACACACTATCTAACACTATCTCACACAATACACACAATCTAACACAATACACACAAACACACACATACACACTAGCTCACACAATGCACACAATCTAACACAATACACACAAACACACACACACTATCTCACACATAGACACCATCTCTCTCACACACACAAACACACACACACACACTTACAGTAACACTGCTGTTTTGACTGGGCCTCCAGAGCTCAATGAAATTCCCATTACCAATTATCTCAAACCACTGACAAATAACCACAGGAGACGGAAGAGGAGAAGCAATGTCTTTCTTATAGGGGAGAGGGGAGAGGGGAGAGAGGAGGAGGGAGAGGGGAGAGGGGAGGAGAAGCAAGGTCTTTCTTATAGGGGAGAGGGGAGAGGGGAGAGGAGAGAGAGGAGGAGGGAGAGGGGAAGGAAGGAAGGAAGGAAGGAAGGATAGAAGGAAGGAAGGAAGGAAGGAAGGAAGGAAGGAAGGAAGGAAGGAAGGAAGGAAGGAAGGAAGGAAGGAAGGAAGGAAGGAAGGAAGGAAGGAAGGAAGGAAGGAAGGAAGGAAGGAAGGAAGGAAGGAAGGAAGGAAGGAAGGAAGGAAGGAAGGAAGGAAGGAAATATTTTTAGTTCCTCTAAAAATATGGTGTGCTTTTTCTTTCAGCACATCTCTAATTTATTTTTGGGTTATTAGATCATTGACAGTTCCTCTAGGACTCTCTCACTGTGTGTTTACTCTCTGAGAGCAGAGAACCAGAGACTCATTAATTTTAGGTATTAGGCTACTGCCAAATCCTTCAACATCAACACAGAGTTAATTCATTACATTTTATGAAGAATTACTACAGGGCAAGCTGTCAATATTACTTTATCCAGAAGGAAACAATGGTTTATCAAGCCATGCCTAACATTTATATCCAAATCAACGGGTTTAATTTACAAGATATAACTATCAGTATTCATTTGGTTCCGTTTCAACTTCCTCTACAATCTCACACCAACTTGCTATATCACGAGAGGATAAATGGCCTTGCATTTATATTGCAAATTACTCCGACTCGGACTGCCATGACACGACTGAACTCTCTTCACTGGTGTTTTATAACTTCGCTATATGAGTTAAGTTGCGTCTCAAATTGCACCCTATTCCCTACGTAGTGCACTACTTTTTTACCTGGGCCCATAGGGTGCCATTTGGGACACAGACTTAGTCTAGATAGGGTGGGAGGGAGGGCTGGGTTCAGTCCATTGTTTACATCTCCTCTCCTACTGTTGTGGATCTCTGTTGATCAGAATTTAGAATTTAGAACGCAAACTAATTATCTTCCCAATTCAAATCATTGTGAGGAAAAAAATCTGAGCTGCGGCGTGTGAATGTTCTCTTTCAGGAGAGCGCCAAAGTTTCTGGCTGAGAGGAGTCTGACCGCATTACCCATAATGCCTAATTCTGACGGGGTTAGCTTAGCGTTATCTGACGTGATGAGACAGGTAGGTCAGGTGTCTGGTAATGGAGGGTCACCAGTCTTGAACACACAGGGGACCGCTATGTCACTGTGTAATAACTACACTGATCCCTGGTCTACACATTATGTAGTGCCAAGTCACCCCTACAAGCTGCACTCATGTGAAGTTAACAATGCCAAAGAAGCCCATCAGATTAGATTAGAACCTCACAAAGGTTTAACAAGACACTTTGGTTAGGTCTAAAAATGCACCCTATTCCCTAAAGTGCACTAAAGGGAACAGGGTTCCATTTGGGATACAGGCAATGTTTCAGAGCATCCACTATAGCAAATGATAAATTGGCTCAACATACAGTGCATTCGGAAAGTATTCAGACCCGTTGACTTTTTCCACATTTTGTTACGTTACAGCCTTATTCTAAAATGGATAAAATTATTTTGTTTTCTCATCAATCTACGCACAATAAACCATAATGACGAAGCGAAAACAGGTTTTTAGAAATTTTTGCAAATGTATTAAAAATAGAAAACAGAAATACCTTATTTACATACGTTTTCAGATCCTTTGCTATGAGACTCGAAATTGAGCTCAGGTGCATCTTGCTTCCATTGATCATCGTTGAGATGTTTTTTTACGTTTTTTTTTAGGGGGTAGATCACCTTAATATTGCAGATAGATTGTAACTTAATATAATAATATGCCATTTAGCAGACGCTTTTATCCAAAGCGACTTACAGTCATGTGTGCATACATTTTTACGTATGGGTGGTCCCGGGGATCGAACCCACTACCCTGGCGTTACAAGCGCCATGCTCTACCAATTGAGCTACAGAGGACCAATATGCCATTTAGAAGACGCTTTAATCCAAAGTGACTTACAGACATGTGTGCATACATTTTACTTCCATCAATGTAATTGTCTGCATCACTTCCAATCCCCCATGTTTATATATATATACATACATATACATATACATATATACATTCACACATACATACATACATACACACATACACACACACACACATATACATACATACACACATACATACATATCCTTAAAAAAAAAATATTCCCCTTTATTACTTTCCAACCCCACCACCCTTTCCCTTATTGGAGTAAACTAGTGAACAACAATGCTTAGGCCTCTAATTCCAGCTTATACTTACTATATACATTTTATGGACACAGTCAATTTTACAATAATTATATTTTGTTTGTTTTCTCTCCTGAACTTCTTCTACTCTCAACCTCTCCGATCATTTTCATGATATCCATCCGGTATGCCATATCTTTCTAACTGTGCTCTTTCACAAAAGCTCCCAACCTACAACCTATATACTTATTATGGACACAATATGCTTACATTATTAGTTATCTTGTTATTAGTTGTTGTTAGTTGTTATTAGTCCCATCCTTCAACTCCATTCAACACCACCCATCAATCTCTTAACACCATCCATATAGGATTTCTGTTTGCCATATATTTTTCAACTGTACTTTGATGTTTTACAAAAGTTCTGAACCTTTCTATTCTCATTGTTTCTACAGATTGTAAATTGAAAATAAACATTTTTGCTAAAAGTATTATATTATTGATCGATTGACCATGACTTTTCAGATCACCCAGTAATGCTATCTGCAAGGTTAGCGGCAGGTAAATATTGCAATCCTTTAGCCAGTAGCAATAATTGTATATAATAATTTCAATTGAAAGATTCTAAGTTTTGAATCCAGTGTCGTTTTGCGTATCATTTCATAAACACTATGCCATGGGATCGGTACGTCAAAAATCTCTTCCCAGCTATTTAGCAATCTATATGGGACGGCAGTCAATCCTTTGGTCCTTAAATGAAACTGATATACTTTTTTATTTATCACAGTTTTCTTTAACCAATTATGTTCTTTAATGCAAGGCCGACAGACAAGTTCCTTACTTTCTCCCCCTTACACTTTCCTCTTCCATTTTTGCGGTATGGCTGCAATTATTTGGTTGTAAATTTGGGTAGAGCAGACATTTCCATATGTTTTTGTTAGCTGCATGTGCAACATACAGTGGGGAGAACAAGTATTTGATACACTGACGATTTTGCAGGTTTTCCTACTTACAAAGCATGTAGAGGTCTGTACTTTTTATCATAGGTACACTTCAACTGTGAGAGACGGAATCTAAAACAAAAATCCAGAAAATCACATTGTATGATTTTTAAGTAATTAATTTGCATTTTATTGCATGACATAAGTATTTGATCACCTACCAACCATTAAGAATTCCAGCTCTCACAGACCTGTTAGTTTTTCTTTAAGAAGACCTCCTGTTCTCCACTCATTACCGGTATTAACTGCACCTGTTTGAACTCGTTACCTGTATAAAAGACACCTGTCCACACACTCAATCAAACAGACTCCAACCTCTCCACAATGGCCAAGACCAGAGAGCTGTGTAAGGACATCAGGGATAACATTGTAGACCTGCACAAGGCTGGGATGGGCTACAGGACAATAGGCAAGCAGCTTGGTGAGACGGCAACTTTTAGAAAATGGAAGAAGTTCAAGATGACGGTCAATCACCCTCAGTCTGGGGCTCCATGCAAGATCTCACCTTGTGGGGCATCAATGATCATGAGGAAGGTGAGGGATCAGCCCAGAACTACACAGCAGGACCTGGTCAATGACCTGAAGAGAGCTGGGACCACAGTCTCAAAGAAAACCATTAGTAACACACTACGCCTTCATGGATTAAAATCCTGCAGCGCACGCAAGGTCCCCCTGCTCAAGCCAGCGCATGTCCAGGCCCGTCTGAAGTTTGCCAATGACCATCTGGATGATCCAGAGGAGGAATGGGAGAAGGTCATGTGGTCTGACGAGACAAAAATTGAGCTTTTTGGTCTAAACTCCACTCACCGTGTTTGGAGGAAGAAGAAGGATGAGTACAACCCCAAGAACACCATCCCAACCGTGAAGCATGGAGGTGGAAACATCATTCTTTGGGGATGCTTTTCTGCAAAGGGGACAGGACGACTGCACCGTATTGAGGGGAGGATGGATCAATCAATCAATCAATCAATTTTATTTTATATAGCCCTTCTTACATCAGCTAATATCTCGAAGTGCTGTACAGAAACCCAGCCTAAAACCCCAAACAGCTAGTAATGCAGGTGTAGAAGCACGGTGGCTAGGAAAAACTCCCTAGAAAGGCGAAAACCTAGGAAGAAACCTAGAGAGGAACCAGGCTATGAGGGGTGGCCAGTCCTCTTCTGGCTGTGCCGGGTGAAGATTATAACAGAACCATGCCAAGATGTTCAAAAATGTTCATAAGTGACAAGCATGGTCAAATAATAATCAGGAATAAATCTCAGTTGGCTTTTCATAGCCGATCATTAAGAGTTGAAAACAGCAGGTCTGGGACAGGTAGGGGTTCCATAACCGCAGGCAGAACAGTTGAAACTGGAATAGCAGCAAGGCCAGGCGGACTGGGGACAGCAAGGAGTCACCACGGCCGGTAGTCCCGACGTATGGTCCTAGGGCTCAGGTCTCTCAGTTGGCTTTTCATAGCCGATCATTAAGAGTTGAAAACAGCAGGTCTGGGACAGGTAGGGGTTTCGTAACCGCAGGCAGAACAGTTGAAACTGGAATAGCAGCAAGGCCAG
The DNA here is from genome assembly GCA_031479575.1 of Coregonus ussuriensis. Lineage (NCBI taxonomy): Eukaryota > Metazoa > Chordata > Actinopteri > Salmoniformes > Salmonidae > Coregonus > Coregonus ussuriensis. The sequence continues at coordinate 37,593,651 of CM062475.1, forward strand.
GCGGACTGGGGACAGCAAGGTGTCATCATGCCCGGTAGTCCTGACGTATGGTCCTAGGGCTCAGGTTCTCAGAGAGAAAGAGAGAACGAGAGAATTAGAGAGAGCATACTTAAATTCACACAGGACACTGGATAAGACAGGAGAAGTACTCCAGGTATAACCAACTAACCCCAGCCCCCCGACACATAAACTACTGCAGCATAAATACTGGAGGCTGAGACAGGAGCGGTCCGGAGACACTGTGGCCCCATCCGAAGAAACCCCCGGACAGGGCCAAACAGGAAGGATATAACCCCACCCACTCTGCCAAAGCACAGCCCCCGCACCACTAGAGGGATATCCTCAACCACCAACTTACAATCCTGAGACAAGGCCGAGTATAGCCCACAGAGGTCTCCACCACAGCACAAACCAAGGGGGGGCGCCAACCCAGACAGGAAGATCACATCAGTAACTCAACCCACTCAAGTGACGCACCCCTCCCAGGGACGGCATGAAAGAGCACCAGCAAGCCAGTGACTCAGCCCCTGCAACAGGGTTAGAGGCAGAGAACCCCAGTGGAGAGGGGAACCGGCCTGGCAGAGACAGCAAGGGCTGTTCGTTGCTCCAGAGCCTTTCCGTTCACCTTCACACTCCTGGGCCAGACTACACTCAATCATATGACCTACTGAAGAGATAAGTCTTCAGTAAAGACTTAAAGGTTGAGACCGAGTCTGCGTCTCTCACATGGGTAGGCAGACTGTTCCATAAAAATGGAGATCTATAGGAGAAAGCCCTGCCTCCCGCTGTTTGCTTAGAAATTCTAGGGACAATTAGGAGGCCTGCGTCTTGTGACCGTAGCGTACGTATTGGTATGTACGGCAGGACCAACTCGGAAAGATAGGTAGGAGCAAGCCCATGTAACGCTTTATAGGTTAACAGTAAAACCTTGAAATCAGCCCTTGCCTTAACAGGAAGCCAGTGTAGGGAAGCTAGCACTGGAGTAATATGATCAAATTTCTTGGTTCTAGTCAGGATTCTAGCAGCCGTATTTAGCACTAACTGAAGTTTATTTAGTGCTTTATCCGGGTAGCCGGAAAATAGAGCATTGCAGTAGTCTAACCTAGAAGTAACAAATGCATGGATTAATTTTTCTGCATCATTTTTGGACAGAAAATTTCTGATTTTTGCAATGTTACGTAGATGGAAAAAAGCTGTCCTTGAAACAGTCTTGATATGTTCGTCAAAAGAGAGATCAGGGTCAAGAGTAACGCCGAGGTCCTTCACAGTTTTATTTGAGACGACTTTACAACCATCAAGATGAATTGTCAGATTTAACAGAAGATCTCTTTGTTTCTTGGGACCTAGAACAAGCATCTCTGTTTTGTCCGAGTTTAAAAGTAAAACGTTTTCAGCCATCCACTTCCTTATGTCTGAAACACAGGCTTCTAGCGAGGGCAATTTTGGGGCTTCACCATGTTTCATTGAAATGTACAGCTGTGTGTCATCCGCATAGCAGTGAAAGTTAACATTATGTTTTCGAATAACATCCCCAAGAGGTAAAATATATAGTGAAAACAATAGTGGTCCTAAAACGGAACCTTGAGGAACACCGAAATGTACAGTTGATTTGTCGGAGGACAGACCATTCACAGAGACAAACTGATATCTTTCCGACAGGTAAGATCTAAACCAGGCCAGAACTTGTCCGTGTAGACCAATTTGGGTTTCCAGTCTCTCCAAAAGAATGTGGTGATCGATGGTGTCAAAGGCAGCACTAAGGTCTAGTAGCACGAGGACAGATGCAGAGCCTCGGTCTGACGCCATTAAAAGGTCATTTACCACCTTCACAAGTGCAGTCTCAGTGCTATGATGGGGTCTAAAACCAGACTGAAGCATTTCGTATACATTGTTTGTCTTCAGAAAGGCAGTGAGTTGCTGCGCAACAGCTTTTTCTAAAATTTTTGAGAGGAATGGAAGATTCGATATAGGCCGATAGTTTTTTTATATTTTCCGGGTCAAGGTTTGGCTTTTTCAAGAGAGGCTTTATCACTGCCACTTTTAGTGAGTTTGGTACACATCCGGTGGATAGAGAGCTGTTTATTATGTTCAACATAGGAGGGCCAAGCACAGGAAGCAGCTCCTTCAGCAGTTTAGTAGGAATAGGATCCAGTATGCAGCTTGAAGGTTTAGAGGCCATGATTATTTTCATCATTGTGTCAAGAGATATAGTACTAAAACACTTAAGATGGGGCCATGTATCGCGAGATCTTGGCCAACAACCTCCTTCCCTCAGTAAGAGCATTGAAGATGGGTCGTGGCTGGGTCTTCCAGCATGACAAGGACCCAAAACACACAGCCAGGGCAACTAAGGAGTGGCTCCGTAAGAAGCATCTCAAGGTCCTGGAGTGGCCTAGCCAGTCTCCAGACCTGAACCCAATAGAAAATCTTTGGAGGGAGCTGAAAGTCCGTATTGCCCAGCGAGAGCCCCGAAACCTGAAGGATCTGGAGAAGGTCTGTATGGAGGAGTGGGCCAAAATCCCTGCTGCAGTGTGTGCAAACCTGGTCAAGACCTACAGGAAACGTATGATCTCTGTAATTGCAAACAAAGGTTTCTGTACCAAATATTAAGTTCTGCTTTTCTGATGTATCAAATACTTATGTCATGCAATACATTGCAAATTAATTACTTTAAAATCATACGATGTGATTTTCTGGATTTTTGTTTTAGATTCCACCTCTCACAGTTGAAGTGTACCTATGATAAAAATTACAGACATCTACATGCCTTGTAAGTAGGAAAACCTGCAAAATCGGCAGTGTATCAAATACTTGTTCTCCCCACTGTAACTCCACCAGTCCTATCAATGATATAATTTACGAAGATTATACCTTTTTTTTTTTTATGTTGTTAAAATAAGAGGTTTTAGGTCAATTAGTATATTTGCGTTTAAGCACAATATTTGTTGCATTATTTGTTCTGTCGTTTCTGGACGATTAAATTGAAATTGCAACCAACTTTCTATGGCTTGTTTTAGAAATAGTGATATTTGGGAGATGATTTCCTTTACAAATAACTGAAAGTGAGAGGTTGTAATCTGAATAAAGGAAAAAGACCATTCTTGAACATTGGGTGAGACAATCTTACTAATTTGCTAGAGAACCAGTTCGGATTTAAGTATAACTTTTGTATGACTGAAGATTTTAGTGATAGGTCTAATGCTTTAATATTTAATAATTTCTGTCCTCCGAATTCATATTCATTATATAAATAGGCCCGTTTAAGTTTGTCTGGCTTGCCGTTCCAAATAAAATTGAATATTTTTTTCTCATATAATTTTAAAAACTGTTCGCTAGGCGTAGGCAAGACCTAATAGGTAAACTGGGATAATACTAAAGACTTAATCACACACACACACACACACACACACACACACACACACACACACACACACACACACACACACACACACACACACACACACACACACACACACACACACACACACACACACACACACACACACACACACATACACGCGCACACCCACCCACACACTCAACCCCCCCCCCGCACCCCACAACCATTATTAGACAATCTTTGGTGGAGGGTTTGGTATGAAGCGGGTAATTTTGGCCTGTCAGATTATTTTGTTTTTTGTGTTGTTTCTTTGAATTGGCCTTACAACAGCAGCTTTTTATATACAGAAGAGCTGAGAGGAGTGGAATTTTGATAAGTCAATTTGTTATTGCCAATTACATTTGATGGAACGTCTGACAGCAAGATAAATATTTGAAATACTTGCTGTGTAATGACTGAGAATGTCTTGGTGTATCACACTTACACAGCACAACAGACTCCTACATCCTCGTCAATACCATTGACCTTATTTTACAGTGAGATGGTCCGAGTTGAATAGCCCTCCTGACCTCCTCACCACCTCAGAGAGCTGTGTGTCACACCCCCATTAGCAGGAGGTGCTGAGAGTGTAGGCGTCACTCCACATTAGCTGACGAAGCTCTTCTCTACGTCTGCCTGTATGAATACAGAGTTAGCACATAACCACCGCTGTCAGCTGCTCACCCTGACCGCGGTGCCAACCTGTTCTCACATCATACTGCCTTAAGTGCTTTCACTGCTAGCTGTAGTCATGATGAGCCTATAGGGTGATAACGTAAAGCTGCAATGGCCTCTGAGCCATATGAAGATAATGTGTCGTACATGCGGATTCCATCATATCCCCTAACCTCATGTAAGAGCCAAGTCAGTGTAACAGTAAGTCTATACCAACTATAACAGTAGGTCTATACCAACTATAACAGTAGGTCTATAGTAACTATAACAGTAGGTCTATACCAACTATAACAGTAGGTCTATACCAACTATAACAGTAGGTCTATACCAACTATAAGAGTAGGTCTACAGTAACTATAACAGTAGGTCTATAGTAACTATAACAGTAGGTCTATATCAACTATAACAGTAGGTCTATACCAAATATAAAAGTAGGTCTATACCAACTATAACAATAGGTCTATACCAACTATAACAGTAGGCCTATAGTAACTATAACAGTAGGTCTATACCAACTATAACAGTAGATCTATAGTAACTATAACAGTAGGTCTATACCAACTATAACAGTAGGTCTATACCAACTATAACAGTAGGTCTATACCAACTATAACAGTAGGTCTATAGTAACTATAACAGTAGGTCTATAGTAACTATAACAGTAGGTCTATATCAACTATAACAGTAGGTCTATACCAACTATAAAAGTAGGTCTATACCAACTATAACAATAGGTCTATACCAACTTTAACAGTAGGTCTATATCAACTATAACAGTAGGTCTATATCAACTATAACAGTAGGTCTATATCAACTATAACAGTAGGTCTATAGTAACTATAACAGTAGGTCTATATCAACTATAACAGTAGGTCTATACCAACTATAAAAGTAGGTCTATACCAACTATAACAATAGGTCTATACCAACTTTAACAGTAGGTCTATATCAACTATAACAGTAGGTCTATATCAACTATAACAGTAGGTCAATATCAACTATAACAGTAGGTCTATAGTAACTATAATAGTAGGTCTATACCAACTACAACACTAAGTCTATAGTAACTATAACAGTAGGTCTATACCACCTATAACAGTAGGTCTATATCAACTATAATAGTAGGTCTATAGTAACTATAATAGTAGGTCTATAGTAACTAGAACAGTAGGTCTATAGTAACTAAAACAGTAGGTCTATACCAACTATAACAGTAGGCCTATAGTAACTAAAACAGTAGGTTTATATCAACTATAATAGTAGGCCTATAGTAACTAGAACAGTAGGTTTATATCAACTATAATAGTAGGTCTATAGTAACTAGAACAGTAGGTCTATACCAACTATACCAGTAGGTCTATACCATCTATAACAGTACGTCTATTCCAACTATAACAATAGGTCTATACCAACTATAACAGTAGGTCTATACCAACTATAACAGTAGGTATATTCCAACTATAACAGTAGGTCTATACCAACTATAACAGTAGGTCTATACCAACTATAACAGTAGGTCTATTCCAACTATAACAGTAGTCTATACCAACTATAACAGTATGTCTATATCAACTATAACAGTAGGTCTATAGTAACTATAACAGTAGGTCTATACCAACTATAACAGTAGGTCTATACCAACTATAACAGTAGGTCTATTCCAACTATAACAGTAGATCTATAGTAACTATAACAGTAGGTCTATACCAACTATAACAGTAGTCTATACCAACTATAACAGTATGTCTATATCAACTATAACAGTAGGTCTATAGTAACTATAACAGTAGGTCTATACCAACTATAACAGTAGGTCTATAGTAACTATAACAGTAGGTCTATACCAACTATAACAGTAGGTCTATTCCAACTATAACAGTAGGTCTATACCAACTATAACAGTAGGTCTATACCAACTATAACAGTAGTCTATACCAACTATAACAGTATGTCTATATCAACTATAACAGTAGGTCAATAGTAACTATAATAGTAGGTCTATACCAACTATAACAGTAGGTCTATAGTAACTATAACAGTAGGTCTATAGTAACTAAAACAGTAGGTCTATACCAACTAAAACAGTAGGTCTATACCAACTATAACAGTAGGTCTATAGTACCGATAATAGTAGGTCTATACCAACTATAACAGTGAGTCTATACCAACTATAACAGTAGGTCTATACCAACTATAACAGTAGGTCTATACCAACTATAACAGTAGGTCAATAGTAACTATAACAGTAGGTCTATACCAACTATAACAATAGATCTACACCAACTATAACAGTAGGTCTATACCAACTATAACAGTAGGTCTATATCAACTATAACAATAGGTCTATACCAACTATAACAGTAGGTCTATATCAACTATAACAGTAGGTCTATACCAACTATAAAAGTAGGTCTATACCAACTATAACAATAGGTCTATACCAACTTTAACAGTAGGTCTATATCAACTATAACAGTAGGTCTATATCAACTATAACAGTAGGTCTATAGTAACTATAACAGTAGGACTATAGTAACTATAACAGTAGGTCTATATCAACTATAACAGTAGGTCAATACCAACTATAACAGTAAGTCTATATCAACTATAACAGTAGGTCTATACCAACTATAACAATAGGTCTATTCCAACTATAACAGTAGGTCTTTACCAACTACAACAATAGGTCTATACCAACTATAACAGTAGGTCTATATCAACTATAACAGTAGGTCTATAGTAACTATAACAGTAGGTCTATAGTAACTATAACAGTAGGTCTATAGTAACTATAACAGTAGGTCTATATCAACTATAACAGTAGGTCTATAGTAACTATAACTGTAGGTCTATAGTAACTATAAAAGTAGGTCTATACCAACTACAACACTAGGTCTATAGTAACTATAACAGTAGGACTATAGTAACTATAACAGTAGGTCTATTCAACTATAATAGTAGGTCTATACCAACTATAATAGTAGGTCTATATCAACTATAATAGTAGGTCTATAGTAATTAAAACAGTAGGTCTATAGTAACTATAACAGTAGGTATATACCCCACTATAACAGTAGGTCTACACCAACTATAACACTAGGTCTATAGTAATTAAAACAGTAGGTCTATACCACCTATTACAGTAGGTCTATATCAACTATAACAGTAGGTCTATAGTAACTATAACAGTAGGTCTATACCAACTATAACAGCAGGTCTATAGTAAATATAACAGTAGGTCTATACCAGCTATAACAGTAGGTCTATAGTAACTATAACAGTAGGTCTATTCAACTATAATAGTAGGTCTATAGTAGCTATAACAGTAGGTATATATCAACTATAACAGTAGGTCTATACCAACTATAAAAGTAGGTCTATACCAACTATAACAATAGGTCTATAGTAACTATAACAGTAGGTCTATACCAACTATAAAAGTAGGTCTATAGTAACTAGAACAGTAGGTATATACCAACTATAACAGTAGGTCTATAGTTACTATAACAGTAGGTCTATAGTAACTATAACAGTAGGTCTATACCAACTATAACAGTAGGTCTATAGTAACTAGAACAGTAGGTCTATAGTAACTAAAACAGTAGGTCTATACCAACTATAACAGTAGGCCTATAGTAACTATAACAGTAGGTCTATATCAACTATAATAGTAGGTCTATAGTAACTAGAACAGTAGGTCTATATCAACTATAATAGTATGTATATAGTAACTAGAACAGTAGGTCTATATCAACTATAACAGTAAGTCTATATCAACTATAACAGTAGGTCTATAGTAACTATAACAGTAGGTCTATTCCAACTATAAAAATAGGTCTATACCATCTATAACAGTAGGTCAATACCAACTATAACAGTACGTCTATACCAACTATAACAATAGGTCTATACCAACTATAACAATAGGCCTATACCAACTATAACAGTAGGTCTATACCAACTATAACAATAGCTCTATACCAACAATAACAATAGGTCTATACCAACTATAACAGTAGGTCTATATCAACTATAACAGTAAGTCTATATCAACTATAACAGTAGGTCTATAGTAACTATAACAGTAGGTCTATACCAACTATAACAATAGGTCTACACCAACTATAACAGTAGGTCTATACCAACTATAACAGTAGGTCTATACCAACTATAACAGTAGGTCTATAGTAACTATAACAGTAGGTCTATACCAACTATAACAGTAGGTCTATTCCAACTATAACAGTAGGTCTATACCAACTATAACAGTAGGTCTATACCAACTATAACAGTAGGTCTATTCCAACTACAACAGTAGGTCTATAGTAACTATAACAGTAGCTCTATACCAACTATAACAGTAGTCTATACCAACTATAACAGTAGGTCAATAGTAACTATAATAGTAGGTCTATACCAACTATAACAGTAGGTCTATAGTAACTATAACAGTAGGTCTATAGTAACTAAAACAGTAGGTCTATACCAACTAAAACAGTAGGTCTATACCAACTATAACAGTATGTCTATAGTACCGATAATAGTAGGTCTATACCAACTATAACAGTGAGTCTATACCAACTATAACAGTAGGTCTATACCAACTATAACAGTAGGTCTATACCAACTATAACAGTAGGTCAATAGTAACTATAACAGTAGGTCTATAGTAACTATAAAAGTAGGGCTATACCAACTACAACACTAGGTCTATAGTAACTAGAACAGCAGTTCTATACCAACTATAACAGTAGGTCTATATCAACTATAATAGTAGGTCTATAGTAACTATAACAGTAGGTCTATACCAACTATAATAGTAGGTCTATAGTAACTAGAACAGTAGGTCTATAGTAACTAAAACAGTAGGTCTATACCAACTATAACAGTAGGCCTATAGTAACTATAACAGTAGGTCTATACCAACTATAACAATAGGTCTATACCAACTATAACAGTAAGTCTATATCAACTATAACAGTACGTCTATAGTAACTATAACAGTAGGTCTATAGTAACTATAACAGTAGGTCTATACCAACTATAACAGTAGGTCTATATCAACTATAACAGTAAGTCTATATCAACTATAACAGTAGGTCTATAGTAACTATAACAGTAGGTCTATTCCAACTATAAAAATAGGTCTATACCATCTATAACAGTAGGTCAATACCAACTATAACAGTACGTCTATACCAACTATAACAATAGGTCTACACCAACTATAACAGTAGGTCTATACCAACTATAACAGTAGGTCTATATCAACTATAACAATAGGTCTATACCAACTATAACAGTAGGTCTATATCAACTATAACAGTAGGTCTATACCAACTATAAAAGTAGGTCTATACCAACTATAACAATAGGTCTATACCAACTTTAACAGTAGGTCTATATCAACTATAACAGTAGGTCTATATCAACTATAACAGTAGGTCTATAGTAACTATAATAGTAGGTCTATACTGACTATAACAGTAGGTCTATATCAACTATAACAGTAGGTCAATACCAACTATAACAGTACGTCTATACCAACTGTAACAATAGGTATATACCAACTATAACAGTAGGTCTATACCAACTATAACAATAGCTCTATACCAACTATAACAATAGGTTTATACCAACTATAACAGCAGGTCTATATCAACTATAACAGTAAGTCTATATCAACTATAACAGTAGGTCTATAGTAACTATAACAGTAGGTCTATACCAACTATAACAATAGGTCTATTCCAACTATAACAGTAGGTCTATACCAACTATAACAATAGGTCTATACCAACTATAACAGTAGGTCTATATCAACTATAACAGTAGGTCTATAGTAACTATAACAGTAGGTCTATACCAACTATAACAGCAGGTCTATATCAACTATAACAGTAGGTCTATAGTAACTATAACTGTAGGTCTATAGTAACTATAAAAGTAGGTCTATACCAACTACAACACTAGGTCTATAGTAACTATAACAGTAGGTCTATACCAACTATAACAGTAGGTCTATACCAACTATAAAAGTAGGTCTACACCAATTAAAACAGTAGGTCTATAGTAACTATAACAGTAGGACTATAGTAACTATAACAGTAGGTCTATTCAACTATAATAGTAGGTCTATACCAACTATAATAGTAGGTCTATATCAACTATAATAGTAGGTCTATAGTAATTAAAACAGTAGGTCTATAGTAACTATAAAAGTAGGTCTATACCAACTACAACACTAGGTCTATAGTAACTATAACAGTAGGTCTATACCAACTATAACAGTAGGTCTATACCAACTATAATAGTAGGTCTATAGTAACTAGAACAGTAGGTCTATATCAACTATAATAGTATGTATATAGTAACTAGAACAGTAGGTCTATATCAACTATAACAGTAAGTCTATATCAACTATAACAGTAGGTCTATAGTAACTATAACAGTAGGTCTATTCCAACTATAAAAATAGGTCTATACCATCTATAACAGTAGGTCAATACCAACTATAACAGTACGTCTATACCAACTATAACAATAGGTCTATACCAACTATAACAATAGGCCTATACCAACTATAACAGTAGGTCTATACCAACTATAACAATAGCTCTATACCAACAATAACAATAGGTCTATACCAACTATAACAGTAGGTCTATATCAACTATAACAGTAAGTCTATATCAACTATAACAGTAGGTCTATAGTAACTATAACAGTAGGTCTATACCAACTATAACAATAGGTCTACACCAACTATAACAGTAGGTCTATACCAACTATAACAGTAGGTCTATACCAACTATAACAGTAGGTCTATAGTAACTATAACAGTAGGTCTATACCAACTATAACAGTAGGTCTATTCCAACTATAACAGTAGGTCTATACCAACTATAACAGTAGGTCTATACCAACTATAACAGTAGGTCTATTCCAACTACAACAGTAGGTCTATAGTAACTATAACAGTAGCTCTATACCAACTATAACAGTAGTCTATACCAACTATAACAGTAGGTCAATAGTAACTATAATAGTAGGTCTATACCAACTATAACAGTAGGTCTATAGTAACTATAACAGTAGGTCTATAGTAACTAAAACAGTAGGTCTATACCAACTAAAACAGTAGGTCTATACCAACTATAACAGTATGTCTATAGTACCGATAATAGTAGGTCTATACCAACTATAACAGTGAGTCTATACCAACTATAACAGTAGGTCTATACCAACTATAACAGTAGGTCTATACCAACTATAACAGTAGGTCAATAGTAACTATAACAGTAGGTCTATAGTAACTATAAAAGTAGGGCTATACCAACTACAACACTAGGTCTATAGTAACTAGAACAGCAGTTCTATACCAACTATAACAGTAGGTCTATATCAACTATAATAGTAGGTCTATAGTAACTATAACAGTAGGTCTATACCAACTATAATAGTAGGTCTATAGTAACTAGAACAGTAGGTCTATAGTAACTAAAACAGTAGGTCTATACCAACTATAACAGTAGGCCTATAGTAACTATAACAGTAGGTCTATACCAACTATAACAATAGGTCTATACCAACTATAACAGTAAGTCTATATCAACTATAACAGTACGTCTATAGTAACTATAACAGTAGGTCTATAGTAACTATAACAGTAGGTCTATACCAACTATAACAGTAGGTCTATATCAACTATAACAGTAAGTCTATATCAACTATAACAGTAGGTCTATAGTAACTATAACAGTAGGTCTATTCCAACTATAAAAATAGGTCTATACCATCTATAACAGTAGGTCAATACCAACTATAACAGTACGTCTTTACCAACTATAACAATAGGTCTACACCAACTATAACAGTAGGTTTATACCAACTATAACAGTAGGTCTATATCAACTATAACAATAGGTCTATACCAACTATAACAGTAGGTCTATATCAACTATAACAGTAGGTCTATACCAACTATAAAAGTAGGTCTATACCAACTATAACAATAGGTCTATACCAACTTTAACAGTAGGTCTATATCAACTATAACAGTAGGTCTATATCAACTATAACAGTAGGTCTATAGTAACTATAATAGTAGGTCTATACTGACTATAACAGTAGGTCTATATCAACTATAACAGTAGGTCAATACCAACTATAACAGTACGTCTATACCAACTGTAACAATAGGTATATACCAACTATAACAGTAGGTCTATACCAACTATAACAATAGCTCTATACCAACTATAACAATAGGTTTATACCAACTATAACAGCAGGTCTATATCAACTATAACAGTAAGTCTATATCAACTATAACAGTAGGTCTATAGTAACTATAACAGTAGGTCTATACCAACTATAACAATAGGTCTATTCCAACTATAACAGTAGGTATATACCAACTATAACAATAGGTCTATACCAACTATAACAGTAGGTCTATATCAACTATAACAGTAGGTCTATAGTAACTATAACAGTAGGTCTATACCAACTATAACAGCAGGTCTATATCAACTATAACAGTAGGTCTATAGTAACTATAACTGTAGGTCTATAGTAACTATAAAAGTAGGTCTATACCAACTACAACACTAGGTCTATAGTAACTATAACAGTAGGTCTATACCAACTATAACAGTAGGTCTATACCAACTATAAAAGTAGGTCTACACCAATTAAAACAGTAGGTCTATAGTAACTATAACAGTAGGACTATAGTAACTATAACAGTAGGTCTATTCAACTATAATAGTAGGTCTATACCAACTATAATAGTAGGTCTATATCAACTATAATAGTAGGTCTATAGTAATTAAAACAGTAGGTCTATAGTAACTATAACAGTAGGTCTACACCAATTAAAACAGTAGGTCTATACCAACTATATAGTAGGTCTATACCAACTATAACAATAGGTCTATACCAACTATAACAGTATGTCTATATCAACTATAACAGTAAATCTATATCAACTATAACAGTAGGTCTATAGTAACTATAACAGTAGGTCTATACCAACTATAACAATAGGTCTATACCAACTATAACAGTAGGTCTATATTAACTATAATAGTAGGTATATAGTAACTATAACAGTAGGTCTATTCAACTATAATAGTAGGTGTATACAAACTATAATAGTAGGTCTATATCAACTATACTAGTAGGTCTATAGTAATTAAAACAGTAGGTCTATAGTAACTATAACAGTAGGTCTATACCAACTATAAAAGTAGGTCTATACCACCTATTACAGTAGGTCTATATCAACTATAACAGTAGGTCTATGGTAACTATAACAGTAGGTCTATACCAACTATAACAGCAGGTATATAGTAACTATAACAGTAGGTCTATACCAGCTATAACAGTAGGTCTATAGTAACTATAACAGTAGGTCTATTCAACTATAAGAGTAGGTCTATAGTAGCTACAACAGTAGGTCTATATTAAATATAATAGTAGGTATATAGTACCTATAACAGTAGGTCTATACCAACTATAACAGTAGGTCTATACCAACTATAACAATAGGTCTATACCAACTATAACAGTAGGTCTATATTAACTATAATAGTAGGTCTACAGTACCTATAACAGTAGGTCTATACCAACTATAACAGTGGGTCTATAGTAACTATAACAGAAGGTCTATATCAACTATACTAGTAGGTCTATAGTAATTAAAACAGTAGGTCTATAGTAACTATAACAGTAGGTCTATACCAACTATAAAAGTAGGTCTATACCACCTATTACAGTAGGTCTTTATCAACTATAACAGTAGGTCTATAGTAACTATAACAGTAGGTCTATACCAACTATAACAGCAGGTATATAGTAACTATAACAGTAGGTCTATACCAGCTATAACAGTAGGTCTATAGTAACTATAACAGTAGGTCTATTCAACTATAAGAGTAGGTCTATAGTAGCTATAACAGTAGGTCTATATTAACTATAACAGTAGGTCTATATAAACTATAACAGTAGGTCTATATCAACTATAACAGTAGGTATATACCAACTATAACAGTAGGTCTATACCAACTATAAAAGTAGGTCTATATCAAATATAACAGTAGGTCTACACCAATTAAAACAGTAGGTCTATACCAACTATAATAGTAGGTCTATACCAACTATAACAATAGGTCTATACCAACTATAATAGTAGGTATATATCAACTATAACAGTATGTCTATAGTAACTATAACAGTAGGTCTATACCAACTATAACAGTAGGTCTATACCAACTACAACAGTAGGTCTATACCAACTATAACAGTAGGTCTATTCAACTATAACAGTAGGCCTATACCAACTATAATAGTAGGTCTATAGTAACTATAACAGTAGGACTATAGTAACTATAACAGTAGGTCTATTCAACTATAATATTAGGTGTATACAAACTATAATAGTAGGTCTATATCAACTATACTAGTAGGTCTATAGTAATTAAAACAGTAGGTCTATAGTAACTATAAAAGTAGGTCTATACCACCTATTACAGTAGGTCTATATCAACTATAACAGTAGGTCTATAGTAACTATAACAGTAGGTCTATACCAACTAAAACAGCAGGTCTATAGTAACTATAACAGTAGGTCTATTCACCTATAATAGTAGGTCTATAGTAGCCATAACAGTAGGTTTATATCAACTATAACAGTAGGTCTATATCAACTATAACAGTAGGTCTATATCAACTATAACAGTAGGTATAAATGTTGAGCTGAATCTCAGGAGTGAGTCAAAGAACTACACTTCAGAGTGCAGCAGCAAACCGGCTGCTTGTCACCTGATCAGTCATTTTCACTGATTTGGAGCACCTGTGAAGGCATGGCAGGGCTCAGTCATTCAGAAGAACAAACTTCAGAGAGAAGACTCCAAGTTCACTCACAGGTTCAGTCCAAAGACGCCAATGGTAAATGGTTAATTCATTGAAGTTATTTAGAATGTTTATTTAAATGTTTAAACTAATTTAAGTTCATTAAAATGTTTAATTAAAATGGTAACTTTTTGTTCTGTCTTTAAAGGTTTACAACCTAATTTACTGGCTAATTGACTGGCTAATTGACTGGCTAATTGACTGGCTAATTTACTGGCTAATTTACTGGCTAATTTACTGGACAGACCAATCAACTGAAAGCAAACTAAAAATAAAAAAGATTGAGTCAGAAATTTGAGTTGTCCCTGTGTCCTTTGGATGGTGAACAATAAGAGGACTTGACAGTTGTAAACCACGCGGAGCGGCCTGGCCCTGAGGATAAACGGCTTCAGATCCAGAAATAAGCTGTTGACGCAGAGGAAGTCAAGATGGCGGAAGATGTCCTGGGGAAGTCGGTCCAGCAGCTCAAAAAGGAGAGGACCACTGCAAAAAGCAACTTCACCAGACAAGCCAACTTCATTTCAAGAGGAGCAAGCAGCATGCTTCAAGTGGAGTTAAAGGAGGAATTCGCTAAGCTTTCAGATTGTTTCAGAAAGATGCTTGATGCCAACGATGACTACAGGATTGGACTGGAGGCTGACATGACTGAGGATAAGGAACCAGGTCTTAATGAACAGCAAGAGGCTGACATTGATAGATCTGTAAATGAAGGTGAAACAAAGTTGGCGGAGATAAGAGACATTGTTCAAACAAACCTGTGGTCGAGGTATGGAAGGAGTCAACTTCTTGTGGCAATCCTGGAAGCAGAAAAAGCCAATGATAAAGCGGCTGATGTACCTGTGGAAAGTGCCAATTTAGAGGGCTATGAAGTGCACCTCGCTCTCTTGGACAAGAGAATAAAAGAGGCCATCTCAGCAATGTCAACATGGGAGCGATGGATCCCTGTAGGATTAAAGGACGAATTAGATGGAAGAGTCAAGGATATAAGAGCATTCTACTACAGGCTTGAGTTAAGGAGACCTGAATTTGCCACTGCACGGATGATCAATGAGCAAGGCACAGGAGGGAAACTACTACCCCAACCGGCAACATCCACACCAATAGTGAGAATCAAGCCAATCTCTCTACCTATCTTCAATGGAAGCAATAGAGAATATCACAGATGGAGGAAAGACTGGGAAAGGCTACAAAAGCAGGGAGAGCCATCCGGATCAACTGAAGTTAAGAAAATTCAACTCCTGGAGAGTGTGGATGACAAAATCTCAAAAGACCTCAGACTTTCAACCTACACCACTGCCGATGACATGTTCAGAGTCCTGGAGAACAGGTATGGCAACAAGTCAACCATCATAGTGGAAATCCTGGAAGAGCTGGAGAAGATGCCACATGTGAAAGGGATCCAACCAAGAAAGGTCATTGATCTCATACAGTCAGTGGAGAAGGCTCTAGCAGATCTCTCAGAGTTAGGAAACTCTGGAGCCATAAATAACCCACTGGTAATTAGATCCATTGAAAGCAAGTTGCCTGACTTCATTAAAAGAGACTGGGTGATGTTCATGGTTGAACCCAGAAACAATGTCACATCAGACAACCACTTTGTCTTGCTCTTGAAGTTCCTGAAAAGTCAAGAAGAAATACTAGAGAGACTCGACCAGCTCAGAACTGTGGAGAAGGTGGAAAAATCAGATCGTTTGGACAAGAAGTATGACAGAAAGATTGCCTCAACAAAAACCACAAAGAAAGAAGAGCTTGATGAGGTATGTGGTGTATGTGGTGATAGTGGGCACAACAACAAAATCTTCATCTGTAGAAAGTTCAAAAGACTTAAGCTACCTGAAAAGAAAACTGTATTGAGAAAGCTGGGAGCATGCAGAAAATGTCTCGGATGCCATGATGAAGATGGATACTGCAGAGACACTTTCCTATGCAGAAACAAAGACTGTAAAAGGGAAGGTGGTGCCCCAGACCACCATTTTTTCCTCTGCCCAAAAGGAGAAGTCAAAAGAGGGGAAGAGAGAAAGAGTGGAAAAGACAGCAAAGGTGAAAGCAAGCTAACGGAGGAACAAGAGGAGATTTTGTCTGAACTTTCCCAGGAAATGGCAGATCGATGCAGAAAGGCTTTCACCAACACCAACAAAACCGCAGTGACACTCGATGCTTCAGGCCAGTCTGAGCTACCGCAGAGAAATGGGCTCTCTGAACTTCCTGTCATCATGATGTTGATGCAAGTCACGGCAAACACAGGGCAGAAGATTGGGACTTTAATTGACCTTGCTTCAGACACAAACTACATTACCCATAAGGCTGCTGAAAGACTGGGGTTAAGACATGAGAAGATAACTTTAGTTGTGCATGGGGTTGGTGGTATGACTATGGAGGTGAACACACAAAGGTATCTCCTCAAAGTCAGAGTCAAGACACCTAAAGGGACAGAGAGAGCTCATGAAATGGTCTGCTACGGCTTGGATGAAATCGCCAGAGTGCATCAAGTAATTGAACCTGAGAAGTTGAAAAAATTCTTCACAGAAGTCAAACTTACAGAATTGGAAAGGCCAGAAGAGGTTGAACTTCTCGTTAGCCACCGAGAGGGAAGACTCGCTCCCCAGAGGGTAAAAATCATGGGAGACCTCGTCTTGTGGGAGGGTCCATTGGGGAAAACAGTGGGTGGATCACATCCTGACTTATTTGAAGAAGTGGAGGTTGCAGTATATGAGTCCAAAACACACTTCGCTCGCTCCATGAGGACAGCAGCTGTCAAATATCAAGAAATCACAAGTCCAACAACTGACACAGCCCAGCTACAGCAGGAGGATGTGACTCAGACCAAATTTACAGCTGCCAGTAACCGTGAGTTCCTTGAGTGGTGGCACTGGGACAGCATCGGAGCTGCATGTGAGCCAAGATGTGGAGGATGCCGATGTGGAAATTGTCCACCAGGAGGAAAGGAAATGACCCTGGCAGAGGAAAGGGAACTGGAGATCATTAAAGAAGGCCTCACCTACAAGAAGGGGGATGCTCACACACCGGCTCCACATTGGGATGCAAAGTATCCTTGGACGGTAGATCCAGGCTCTCTCCCGAACAACAAAAGTGCAGTCCAGGCTTGTTTCTTAAGGATGGAAAAGCAACTAAGCAGAGAGCCAGACTGGAAAGTCGCATATGCTACCCAGATCCATGAAATGGTCGAGCGAGGCGCAGCCATAAAACTCACCAACAAAATCATGGACGAGTGGGACGGACCAGTGTGGTACGTAAGCCACCTGGTGGCACCGAACCCTCATTCGGTGACAACACCGGTTCGTATTGTATGGAATAGTAGCCAGAAATACAAAGGCGTGGGTATGAATGATCTTCTTCTGAAGGGACCAGACGTTCTCAACCCTATAAGAGCTGTCTTGCTGAGGTTCAGAGAAGGGACGTATGCATCTCTTGGAGACATCAAAAAGATGTACAACTCTGTATGGCTGGAGGAACGTGAGATGCATCTTCACAGGTTCCTCTGGAGGGACAGCCCAGATGAAGAGATAAGTGAATATGCAATAACCAGAGTCAACATTGGGGACAGACCTGCTGGTTGCATTGCTCAATTGGCTATGAGGGAAACAGCACGCCTGCCCAACTTTCTTCACTTGGAGGATGAGCGCAGAGTCATTGAAGAGGACAGTTATGTGGATGACCTCTTAACCTCCCAAAATGACCTGAATAAACTTGACAAGATCACAGCAAATGTCGAGGAGATCTTGAAAGCTGGAGGGTTCTTCCTCAAACCATGGGTCCGGTCAGGGCAAAGTGGGAGGCAAGGAATGGAGATGGAGGTTCTAACAAAGACACAAAGTAAAACCTTAATTCTTCCAAATCAAATGAGGGACGAAGACAACAAAGCCTTGGGTATCGGCTACCAAATGGATGAAGACAAGCTCTACATGTTAACCTCAGGTAACTTTTCCAAAAGGAAAAAGAAGATGAGAGTTGGAAAAAATCTTCTCAAGGAGGAGGTGAGAACTGAGACACCTAACCCACTGACTAGGAGGGCTCTCTTAAGCCAAGTGGCTGGACTGTACGACCCAATTGGCTTAGTTACACCTGCCAAACAGAAGGGAGCAATTCTTGTTCGAAAAGCATTCCAAGAGGGAGGGGGTGGGAAACTAACCCAAGAAACCTGGGACCAACCTCTCTCAGAAAGCCTCAGAGAAGAAGCCATCCAGCTTTTTGAAGAATATGTGCAGCTTGGAGAGGTGAAATTCCACAGGAGCCTCACACCAGCTGGCTGGGAAGGGAAACCTTGGGGCATCACATTCTCTGATGGAAGTGACAAAACCTATGGAGCTGTGATGTACTTAAGATGGGAGACAAGTCAAGGCACTAAAGTTCGATTAATTGAATCAAAAGCCAAGCTGACACCCCTGGATCAGAAAGGAGAAGCTGTAAAAGCTGAGATCTGTGGTGCTGTCTTCGCAGCCAGGATCAGGAAGTATGTTGAAAAGCATGCTCGAATGAAGATCGAGAGATGGTTCCATCTACTTGACAGTCAAATGGTCTTGGGAGCCATTCAAAGAGTCAGTTATGGGTACAAAACCTTCTTTGCAAATAGAGTGGGTGAAATCCAGAAGGCTGGACAAGTGCAAGACTGGTGGTGGATCCGTGGGGATCTAAACATAGCTGATATCATAACAAGAGGGGGTGCTCCTGAAAATTTGAAGGAGAATTCCACATGGCAAAATGGACCAGAGTTCCTAAAGTGGCCAATGGAGGAGTGGCCTATAAGATCAGCTGGAGAGGTTGCAGCTCATGCCAGGGAGAGTGTAAACAAGCTCCAGAGGAAGGCATTCTCAGGTGCATTAACAAGAGCTCAAGCAAGAAGTAGTCAGCAGAAAGAAGACCTACAAGGCACTCAGGAAAGCCCAAAGAGTGAAACTCAAGAGGGAATACCTGTGGTAAACCCAACTCTTCTTAGAAGGAAGCCCACTGGCTGGGTTAAAGATCTTGTGGAAGTAAGAAGATTCAGTAGCCTGTCCAAACTGGTGAGAGTCATTGCCTGGGTTTGTCTAGCAGCCAAGCAGTGGCTGAAGAGGAAGGGCCGGGCCCCTAAACAGGCAAAGAGGGAGGTAAGATCACCCAAGCAAGCTGTGCTGACTGTCAAAGAACATGAAGATGCACTCAAATACCTTTCCCTCGCATCTCAAGAATGTACAGATTTTTCAGACACAACTCTAAGCAGACTGACAGTGTACAAAGATGTGAACTCTGGGCTGCTAGTTTGTGGAGGAAGAATTCAGACATTCAACGAAGATAAGACAGCAGTGCCAGTTTTACCCTTTGAAACATGGGTGTCTACACTGCTGGCACAAGAATCCCACAAAGCAAACCACGAGGGAGTGGCGGGAACCCTTCTCCGGATGAGGAAGAAAGCCTGGGTAATAAAAGGCTGTAGACTTGCCAAGAAAATGGTTGACAGCTGTGTGGTCTGCAGGAAAAACAAGGCAAAACAGTGTCAACAAATCATGGCTGACCTGCCACTAGAGCGAACAGGCCCAGCTGCACCTTTTGAATTCACCACCATGGACCTGTTCGGCCCTTATGAAGTGAAAGATGAGGTCAGGAAGAGAACTAGACTCAAAGTATGGAGAATAGACTTCTGCTGCATGGCTTCCCGAGCCATACACACTGAAGTGGTGAGTGACATGTCATCTGAAGGATTCCTGCTAGCCTATCAAAGGTTCACTTCACTGAGAGGACACCCCAGGAAACTCTGGTCAGACCCTGGCACTAACTTTGTGGGAGCCAAACCCGCACTTCAAAAATTCCTTAACCAACTAAACAAGTCTGAACTTGAAGACACAGCTGCCAAGGATGGTACAGAATGGTCATGGAAGATCCACCCTGCAGACTCTCCCCATAGGAATGGTGCCGCAGAGGCAGCTGTCAAAGTAGTGAAGCGGGCGTTGAGCAACCTTGGTGGAGATGGTGTTTTCACGTGGGGAGAATTCCAAACTTTTCTCTTCATGGCAGCCAACCTTGCTAATGAGAGACCCATCGATGCAAGAACTTAAAGCAGAGAAGACTGTGTAGAGTACATCACCCCGAATTCTCTGCTTTTAGGACGTACCAATCCAAAGGGAGACCCTGGAGATTTCCAGTTTGATGGCTACCCTTACAAAAGACTTAAACATATTCAAGCAGAGTTAAGCCATTTCTGGAAGAAGTGGAGCCAATTGGCTGGACCTAATCTGTTCATAAGGAACAAATGGCACACCAAAGAGCGAAATGTTGCTGTTGGAGATGTGGTCTGGTTGGTTGACCAAAATGCCCTAAGAGGACAGTACAAGCTGGCTAGAGTGGTCGGTGTCAATGCTGACAGCAAAGGCATCGTGAGAGATGTGCTGGTGAAGACTTTTCCCAGCTATCCTGTTCACATCACAAAGTCATACAGCAAAAAAGGGCCCACAAGAGCAAACGGTGAAAGAACGAAGAGGCTTCAAACCAAAATCCCAGCCACAATTCTTCATAGAGATGTCAGACGGCTTGTCATTCTACTTCCCATTGAAGAACAAACAGAGGTGTGAAGGGCTTGTGTGACCTCTCTGGATTTGAAAAAACCAGGAGCTCAAGTGGGAGGTGTTGAGCTGAATCTCAGGAGTGAGTCAAAGAACTACACTTCCCAGAGTGCAGCAGCAAACCGGCTGCTTGTCACCTGATCAGTCATTTTCACTGATTTGGAGCACCTGTGAAGGCATGGCAGGGCTCAGTCATTCAGAAGAACAAACTTCAGAGAGAAGACTCCAAGTTCACTCACAGGTTCAGTCCAAAGACGCCAATGGTAAATGGTTAATTCATTGAAGTTATTTAGAATGTTTATTTAAATGTTTAAACTAATTTAAGTTCATTAAAATGTTTAATTAAAATGGTAACTTTTTGTTCTGTCTTTAAAGGTTTACAACCTAATTGACTGGCTAATTTACTGGCTAATTGACTGGCTAATTTACTGGCTAATTTACTGGCTAATTTACTGGACAGACCAATCAACTGAAAGCAAACTAAAAATAAAAAAGATTGAGTCCGAAATTTGAGTTGTCCCTGTGTCCTTTGGATGGTGAACAAGAGGAGGACTTGACAATATACCAACTATAACAGTAGGTCTATACCAACTATAAAAGTAGGTCTATATCAAATATAACAGTAGGTCTACACCAATTAAAACAGTAGGTCTATACCAACTATAATAGTAGGTCTATATCAACTATAACAGTAAGTCTATATCAACTATAACAGTAGGTCTATAGTAACTATAACAGTAGGTCTATACTAACTATAACAGTAGGTCTATACCAACTACAACAGTAGGTCTATATTAACTATAATAGTAGGTCTATAGTACCTATAACAGTAGGTCTATACCAACTATAACAGTGGGTTTATAGTAACTATAACAGAAGGTCTATATCAAC
This sequence comes from Coregonus ussuriensis, assembly GCA_031479575.1. Classification (NCBI taxonomy): domain Eukaryota; kingdom Metazoa; phylum Chordata; class Actinopteri; order Salmoniformes; family Salmonidae; genus Coregonus; species Coregonus ussuriensis. The sequence goes on from CM062475.1 coordinate 37,616,067, forward strand.
TATAATAGTAGGTCTATATCAACTATAACAATAGGTTCTATACCAACTATAACAGTAGGTCTTTTCAAAACTATACATTTTACATTTTACATTTTAGTCATTTAGCAGACGCTCTTATCCAGAGCGACTTACAGGAGCAATTAGGGTTAAGTGTCTTGCTCAAGGGCACATTTACGTCATTTAGCAGACGCTCTTATCCAGAGCGACTCACAAATTGGTGCATTCACCCTATAGCCAGTGGGATAACCACTTTACAAATTTTTTTTTGGGGGGGGGGGGTAGAAGGATTACTTTATCCTATCCCAGGTATTCCTTAAAGAGGTGGGGTTTCAAATGTCTCCGGAAGGTGGTGAGTGACTCCGCTGTCCTGGCGTCGTGAGGGAGCTTGTTCCACCATTGGGGTGCCAGAGCAGCGAACAGTTTTGACTGGGCTGAGCGGGAACTATGCTTCCGCAGAGGAAGGGGAGCCAGCAGGCCAGAGGTGGATGAACGCAATGCCCTCGTTTGGGTGTAGGGACTGATCAGAGCCCGAAGGTACAGAGGTGCCGTTCCCCTCACTGCTCCATAGGCAAGCACCATGGTCTTGTAACGGATGCGAGCTTCAACTGGAAGCCAGTGGAGTGTGCGGAGGAGGGGGGTGACGTGAGAGAACTTGGGAAGGTTGAACACCAGACGGGCTGCGGCATTCTGGATGAGTTGTAGGGGTTTAATGGCACAGGCAGGGAGGCCAGCCAACAGCGAGTTGCAGTAATCCAGACGGGAGATGACAAGTGCCTGGATTAGGACCTGTGCCGCTTCCTGTGTAAGGCAGGGTCGTACTCTCCGAATGTTGTAGAGCATGAACCTGCAGGAGCGGGTCACCGCCTTGATGTTAGCGGAGAACGACAGGGTGTTGTCCAGGGTCACGCCAAGGCTCTTCGCACTCTGGGAGGAGGACACAACGGAGTTGTCAACCGTGATGGCGAGATCATGGAACGGGCAGTCCTTCCCCGGGAGGAAGAGCAGCTCCGTCTTGCCAGGGTTCAGCTTGAGGTGGTGATCCGTCATCCATACTGATATGTCTGCCAGACATGCAGAGATGCGATTCGCCACCTGGTTATCAGAAGGGGGAAAGGAGAAGATTAGTTGTGTATCGTCAGCGTAGCAATGATAGGAGAGGCCATGTGAGGATATGACAGAGCCAAGTGACTTGGTGTATAGGGAGAAAAGGAGAGGGCCTAGAACTGAGCCCTGGGGGACGCCAGTGGTGAGAGCACGTGGTGCGGAGACAGCTTCTCGCCACGCCACTTGGTAAGAGCGACCGGTCAGGTAGGACGCAATCCAGGAGTGAGCCGCGCCGGAGATGCCCAGCTCGGAGAGGGTGGAGAGGAGGATCTGATGGTTCACAGTATCAAAGGCAGCAGACAGGTCTAGAAGGACAAGAGCAGAGGAGAGAAAGTTAGCTTTAGCAGTGCGGAGAGCCTCCGTGACACATTGAAGAGCAGTCTCAGTTGAATGACCAGTCCTGAAACCTGACTGGTTTGGATCAAGAAGGTCATTCTGAGAGAGATAGCAAGAGAGTTGGCTAAAGACGGCACGCTCAATAGTTTTGGAAAGAAAAGAAAGAAGGGATACTGGTCTGTAGTTGTTGACATCAGTGGGATCGAGTGTTGGTTTTTTGAGAAGGGGAGCAACTCTCGCTCTCTTGAAGACGGAAGGGACATGGCCAGCGGTCAAGGATGAGTTGATCAGCGAGGTGAGGTAGGGGAGAAGGTCACCGGAGATGGTCTGGAGAAGAGAGGAGGGGATGGGGTCAAGCGGGCAGGTTGTTGGGCGGCCTGCAGTCACAAGTCGCAGGATTTTATCTGGAGAGAGAGGGGAGAAAGAAGTCAAAGCATAGGGTAGGGCAGTGTGAGTAGGACCAGCAGTGTCATTAGACTTAACAAACGAGGATCGGATGTCGTCAACCTTCTTTTCAAAGTGGTTGACGAAGTCATCCACAGAGAGAGAGGAGGAGGGGAGGATTCAGCAGGGAGGAAAATGTGGCAAAGAGCTTCCTACGGTTAGAGGCAGATGCTTGGAATTTAGAGTGGTAGAAAGTGGCCTTAGCAGCAGAAACAGATGAAGAAAATGTAGAGAGGAGGGAGTGAAAAGATGCCAGGTCGGCAGGGAGTTTAGTTTTCTTCCATTTCCGCTCCGCTGCTCGGAGCTCTGTTCTGTGAGCTCGCAATGAGTCATCAAGCCACGGAGCTGGAGGGGAGGACCGAGCCGGCCGGGAGGATAGGGGACACAGAGAGTCAAAGGATGCAGAAAGGGAGGAGAGGAGGGTTGAGGAGGCAGAATCAGGAGATTGGAGGGAGAAGGATTGAGCAGAGGGAAGAGATGATAGGATGGAAGAGGAGAGAGTAGTGGGAGAGAGAGAGCGAAGGTTGCGGCGGCGCATTACCATCTGTGTAGGGGCTGAGTGAGTAGTGTTGGAGGAGAGCGAGAGAGAAAAGGAAACAAAGTAGTGGTCGGAGACATGGAGGGGAGTTGCAGTGAGATTAGTAGAAGAGCAGCATCTAGTAAAGATGAGGTCAAGCGTATTGCCTGCCTTGTGAGTAGGGGGGGACGGTGAGAGGGTGAGGTCAAAAGAGGAGAGGAGTGGAAAGAAGGAGGCAGAGAGAAATGAGTCAAATGTGGACATAGGGAGGTTGAAATCCCCCAAAACTGTGAGGGGTGAGCCATCCTCAGGAAAGGAACTTATCAAGGCGTCAAGCTCATTGATGAACTCTCCAAGGGAACCTGGAGGGCGATAGATGACAAGGATATTAAGCTTAAATGGGCTAGTGACTGTGACGGCATGGAATTCAAATGAGGAGATAGACAGGTGGGTTAGGGGAAAAATTGAGAATGTCCACTTGGGAGAGATGAGGATTCCTGTGCCACCACCCCTCTGACCAGATGCTCTCGGGGTATGCGAGAACACATGGTCAGACGAGGAGAGAGCAGTAGGAGTAGCAGTGTTTTCAGTGGTAATCAATGTTTCCGTCAGCGCCAGGAAGTCGAGGGACTGGAGGTTAGCATAGGCTGGGATGAAGTCAGCTTTGTTGGCAGCAGAACGGCAGTTCCAAAGGCTGCCTGAGACCTGGAACTCCAGGTGTGGGGTGCGTGCAGGGACCACCAGGTTAGAGAGGCAGCAGCCACGCGGTGTGAGGCGTTTGTGTAGCCTGTGCAGAGAGGAGAGAACAGGGCTAGGCAGAGGCATAGTTGACAGGCTGTAGCAAATGGCTACAATAATGCAGAGGAGATCGGAATGAAATGAACTAAACATCTGGGAGAGGAGAGAGCAGGGCCTCCCTCACCAAAACTTCCACCTCAGAAACTATAATTGTTTCACTGAACCACCCGAACAAAAACTCTCCCAACTTCCACCTTTAGAAATCAGAATTGTTGTGAACCACAGCGGTTCAATGTTTAAAGGAATAGACTCAACCCACTTTATTCAGCTAGCTAACTATGACACCATAGCTAACTAGCATGCTAGCATCCAATAACACACAGTTTAGCACCAACACTTGGTCACAACAAACCACCAATAGTGTATTAACACACTATAATAGTAGGTCTATAGTAACTATAACAGCAGGTCTATAGTAACTATAACAGTAGGTCTATACCAATTAAAACAGTAGGTCTATACCAACTATAACAGTAGGTCTATATTAACTATAATAGTAGGTCTATACCAACTATAACAGTATGTCTATATCAACTATAACAGTAAGTCTATATCAACTATAACAGTAGGTCTATAGTAACTATAACAGTATGTCTATACCAACTATAACAATAGGTCTATACCAACTATAACAGTAGGTCTATATTAACTATAATAGTAGGTCTATAGTACCTATAACAGTAGGTCTATACCAACTATAACAGTGGGTCTATAGTAACTATAACAGAAGGTCTATATCAACTATAATAGTAGGTCTATATCAACTATAACAATAGGTTCTATACCAACTATAACAGTAGGTCTATTCAACTATAACAGTAGGTCTATACCAACTATAATAGTAGGTCTATAGTAACTATAACAGTAGGACTATAGTAACTATAACAGTAGGTCTATTCAACTATAAGAGTAGGTCTATACCAACTTTAATAGTAGGTCTATATCAACTATAATAGTAGGTCTATAGTAATTAAAACAGTAGGTCTATAGTAACTATAACAGTAGGTATATACCCCACTATAACAGTAGGTCTACACCAACTATAACACTAGGTCTATAGTAATTAAAACAGTAGGTCTATAGTAACTATAACAGTAGGTCTATACCAACTATAAAAGTAGGTCTATACCACCTATTACAGTAGGTCTATTTCAACTATGACAGTAGGTCTATAGTAACTATAACAGTAGGTCTATACCAACTATAACAGCAGGTATATAGTAACTATAACAGTAGGTCTATACCAGCTATAATAGTAGGTCTATAGTAACTATAACAGTAGGTCTATTCAACTATAATAGTAGGTCTATATTAGCTATAACAGTAGGTCTATATCAACTATAACAGTAGGTCTATATCAACTATAACAGTAGGTCTATAGTAACTATAACTGTAGGTCTATAGTAACTATAACAGTAGGTCTATACCAACTATAACAGTAGGTCTATACCAACTATAACAGTAGGTCTACACCAATTAAAACAGTAGGTCTATAGTAACTATAACAGTAGGACTATAGTAACTATAACAGTAGGTATATTCAACTATAATAGTAGGTCTATACCAACTATAATAGTAGGTCTATACCAACTATAATAGTAGGTCTATATCAACTATAATAGTAGGTCTATAGTAATTAAAACAGTAGGTCTATAGTAACTATAACAGTAGGTATATACCCCACTATAACAGTAGGTCTACACCAACTATAACACTAGGTCTATAGTAATTAAAACAGTAGGTCTATACCAACTATTACAGTAGGTCTATATCAACTATAACAGTAGGTCTATAGTAACTAAATCAGTAGGTCTATACCAACTATAACAGCAGGTCTATAGTAAATATAACAGTAGGTCTATACCAGCTATAACAGTAGGTCTATAGTAACTATAACAGTAGGTCTATTCAACTATAATAGTAGGTCTATAGTAGCTATAACAGTAGGTATATATCAACTATAACAGTAGGTCTATACCAACTATAACAGTAGGTCTATACCAACTATAAAAGTATGTATATAGTAACTATAACAGTAGGTCTATACCAACTATAAAAGTAGGTCTATAGTAACTAGAACAGTAGGTATATACCAACTAGAACAGTAGGTATATACCAACTATAACAGTAGGTATATAGTAACTATAATAGTAGGTCTATAGTAACTATAACAGTAGGTCTATACCCACTATAATAGTAGGTCTATAGTAACTATAAATGTAGGTCTATACCAACTATAACACTAGGTCTATATCAACTATAATAGTAGGTCTATACCAACTATAACACTAGGTCTATAGTAACTATAACAGTAGGTCTATACCAACTATAATAGTAGGTCTATATCAACTATAATAGTAGGTCTATACCCACTATAACACTAGGTCTATAGTAACTATAACAGTAGGTCTATACCAACTATAATAGACCTACTAATCCTTAGATCAAAGAAAGCCTGCAGGTCCTGATCTTTTGGATCCCTGCTTTTTAAATCTGGCAGCTGATTTCATAGCTGAACCACTTACATATCTGTTCAATCTAACCCTGGAATGTAATGAAATTCCAAAGATCTGGAAATCAGCATTTGTCCTACCACTTTTAAAAGGGGGAGATCCAACTATTTTTAAATAATTATAGGCCAATCTCAAAGCTGTCACCCCTGGTGAAAATCCTTGAAACCCTTGTAAGTGAACAGCTAAAAGAGTTTTTATTTACTAACTCTATTTTATCAATGTATCAATCGGGCTTCAGGAAGAAGCATAGCACAATTACAGCAGCCATGAAGGTTTTAAATGATATCACTGAAGCCCTTGACAAAAAACAGCACTGTGTCTCACTTTTTATTGATCTCTCTAAGGCTTTTGATACAGTTGATCATGCTATACTAAGGCAGAGATTGTTGAGTGTAGGTCTTTCGGAGCATGCAGTTGCATGGTTTGCTAACTATCTGTCTGATAGAACTCAGTGCACTCAATTTGATGGGCTTATGTCTGTTAAATTGTCTGTCCTGAATGGTGTGCCCCAGGGCTCTGTACTTGGTCCTCTCTTATTCACTATTTATATTAATGATTTAGACAAAAATGTCCAAAATGCACAACTTCATTTTTATGCTGATGATACTGTTATTTACTGTTGTGCCTCATCTCTTACAAAAGCTTTCCAGAACTTGCAAACTGCTTTTTATACTGTTCAACATACCTTGTGTCAATTGAAGCTTATCCTCAATACTGACAAAACTAAACTAATGGTGTTTTCTAATGCAAGAAATAGACCTCTGAACCTTTCACCTGTTACTACCTGTCAGGGCAAGGAGATTGAGGTTGTAACCTCATATAAATATCTTGGAATTCTAATTGATGACGGCCTCTCTTTTAAATTGCATATTCAACAACTTACAAAAAAATTGAAGCTGAAATTGGGATTTTATTTTAGGAATAAGGCCTGTTTTTCTTTTGAAGCCAGAAGGAGGCTAGTATCAGCTACATTTATGCCTTTACTAGACTATGGGGATATTTTATATATGAATGCTTCCGCTCAGTGTTTGAGATCAATTGACACTCTTTATCATGGTACTTTGAGATTTATTTTAAACTGCAAAACCCTTACGCACCACTGTACTTTGTATACCAGGGTTGGCTGGCCTTCTCTAGTCACTCGTAGGCTCAGTCACTGGTATACTTTTATTTACAAAGCCATTTTGGGTTTACTACCTTTTTATTTGGGCATTTTTATTGTTCAGAAATGTGGTGGGTACTCTCTTCGTTCACTGGACTTTATCCTGCTAACTGTTCCAAATGTCCGAACTGAATTTGGTAAAAGGTATTTTATGTACTCTGCGCCATTGTCTTGGAACACCTTACAAAATAATTGTAAACTGGAAGAACTTGTCCCGATTGGTGTTTTTAAATCTCTGATGAAGGATTTTGAGGCTGATTCCCTGACCTGTCAATGTTTTTAATTTGCTGTTTTTGATATTGTTATACTCTTGTGAATTCATGAATGGTTTTTACTAGATTACTTGTAGTTTTTCATGTTGTCTGTCTGTAATTTTTTTTAATGACTTGGTGCTGCCTATCTTGGCCAGGACGCTCTTGAAAAAGAGATTTTAAATCTCAATGAGCCCTTCCTGGTTAAATAAAGGTAAAAAAAAAAAAAAAAAAAAAAAAAAAAAAATAGTAGGTCTATATCAACTATAATAGTAGGTCTATACCAACTATAACAGTAGGTCTGTACCAACTATAACAGTAGGTCTATATCAACTATAACAGTAGGTCTATACCAACTATAATAGTAGGTATATATCAACTATAATAGTAGGTCTATATCAACTATAACAGTAGGTCTATACCAACTATAATAGTAGGTATATATCAACTATAACAGTAGGTCTATAGTAACTATAATAGTAGGTCTATACAAACTATAACAGTAGGTCTATACCAATTATAATAGTAGGTCTATATCAACTATAATAGTAGGTCTATACCAACTATAATAGTAGGTCTATACCAACTATAATAGTAGGTCTATACCAACTATAACAGTAGGTCTATATCAACTATAACAGTAGGTCTATACCAACTATAACAGTAGTTCTATACCAACTATAACAGTAGGTCTATACCAACTATAACAGTAGGTCTATAGTAACTATAACAGTAGGTATATTCCAACTATAACAGTAGGTCTATACCAACTATAACAGTAGGTCTATACCAACTATAACAGCAGGTCTATTCAACTATAAGAGTAGGTCTATAGTAGCTATAACAGTAGATCTATATCAACTATAACAGTAGGTCTATATCAACTATAACAGTAGGTATATACCAACTATAACAGTAGGTCTATACCAACTATAAAAGTATGTCTATATCAACTATAACAGTAGGTCTACACCAATTAAAACAGTAGGTCTATACCAACTATAATAGTAGGTCTATACCAACTATAACAATAGGTCTATACCAACTATAACAGTAGGTCTATATCAACTATAACAGTAAGTCTATATCAACTATAACAGTAGGTCTATAGTAACTATAACAGTAGATCTATACCAACTATAACAGTAGGTCTATACCAACTACAACAGTAGGTCTATACCAACTACAACAGTAGGTCTATACAACTATAACAGTAGGTCTATACCAACTATAATAGTAGGTCTATAGTAACTATAACAGTAGGACTATAGTAACTATAACAGTAGGTCTATTCAACTACAATAGTAGGTGTATACAAACTATAATAGTAGGTCTATATCAAATATACTAGTAGGTCTATAGTAATTAAAACAGTAGGTCTATACCAACTATAACAGTAGGTCTATACCAACTACAACAGTAGGTCTATATTAACTATAATAGTAGGTATATAGTAACTATAACAGTAGGTCTATACCAACTATAGCAGTATGTCTATACCAACTATAACAATAGGTCTATACCAACTATAACAGTAGGTCTATACCAACTACAACAGTAGGTCTATATTAATTATAATAGTAGGTCTATAGTACCTATAACAGTAGGTCTATACCAACTATAACAGTGGGTCTATAGTAACTATAACAGTAGGTCTATTCAACTATAACAGTAGGTGTATACCAACTATAATAGTAGGTCTATATCAAATATAACAGTAGGTCTACACCAATTAAAACAGTAGGTCTATACCAACTATATAGTAGGTCTATACCAACTATAACAATATGTCTATACCAACTATAACAGTATGTCTATATCAACTATAACAGTAAGTCTATATCAACTATAACAGTAGGTCTATAGTAACTATAACAGTAGGTCTATACCAACTATAACAATAGGTCTATACCAACTATAACAGTAGGTCTACACCAATTAAAACAGTAGGTCTATACCAACTATATAGTAGGTCTATACCAACTATAACAATAGGTCTATACCAACTATAACAGTATGTCTATATCAACTATAACAGTAAGTCTATATCAACTATAACAGTAGGTCTATAGTAACTACAACAGCAGGTCTATAGTAACTATAACAGTAGGTCTATACCAACTATAACAGTAGGTCTATATCAAATATAACAGTAGGTCTACACCAATTAAAACAGTAGGTCTATACCAACTATATAGTAGGTCTATACCAACTATAACAATAGGTCTATACCAACTATAACAGTATGTCTATATCAACTATAACAGTACGTCTATATCAACTATAACAGTAGGTCTATAATAACTATAACATTAGGTCTATACCAACTATAACAATAGGTCTATACCAACTATAACAGTAGGTCTATATTAACTATAATAGTAGGTATATAGTACCTATAACAGTAGGTCTATACCAACTATAACAGTAGGTCTATAGTAACTATAACAGTAGGTCTATATCAACTATAATAGTAGGTCTATATCAACTATAACAATAGCTTCTATACCAACTATAACAGTAGGTCTATTCAACTATAACAGTAGTGCTATACCAACTATAATAGTAGGTCTATAGTAACTATAACAGTAGGACTATAGTAACTATAACAGTAGGTCTATTCAACTATAAGAGTAGGTCTATACCAACTTTAATAGTAGGTCTATATCAACTATAATAGTAGGTCTATAGTAATTAAAACAGTAGGTCTATAGCAACTATAACAGTAGGTATATACCCCACTATAAAAGTAGGTCTACACCAACTATAACACTAGGTCTATAGTAATTAAAACAGTAGGTCTATAGTAACTATAACAGTAGGTCTATACCAACTATAAAAGTAGGTCTATACCACCTATTACAGTAGGTCTATTTCAACTATGACAGTAGGTCTATAGTAACTATAACAGTAGGTCTATACCAACTATAACAGCAGGTATATAGTAACTATAACAGTAGGTCTATACCAGCTATAACAGTAGGTCTATAGTAACTATAACAGTAGGTCTATTCAACTATAATAGTAGGTCTATATTAGCTATAACAGTAGGTCTATATCAACTATAACAGTAGGTCTATATCAACTATAACAGTAGGTCTATAGTAACTATAACTGTAGGTCTATAGTAACTATAACAGTAGGTCTATACCAACTATAACAGTAGGTCTATACCAACTATAACAGTAGGTCTACACCAATTAAAACAGTAGGTCTATAGTAACTATAACAGTAGGACTATAGTAACTATAACAGTAGGTATATTCAACTATAATAGTAGGTCTATACCAACTATAATAGTAGGTCTATATCAACTATAATAGTAGGTCTATAGTAATTAAAACAGTAGGTCTATAGTAACTATAACAGTAGGTATATACCCCACTATAACAGTAGGTCTACACCAACTATAACACTAGGTCTATAGTAATTAAAACAGTAGGTCTATACCAACTATTACAGTAGGTCTATATCAACTATAACAGTAGGTCTATAGTAACTAAATCAGTAGGTCTATACCAACTATAACAGCAGGTCTATAGTAAATATAACAGTAGGTCTATACCAGCTATAACAGTAGGTCTATAGTAACTATAACAGTAGGTCTATTCAACTATAATAGTAGGTCTATAGTAGCTATAACAGTAGGTATATATCAACTATAACAGTAGGTCTATACCAACTATAACAGTAGGTCTATACCAACTATAAAAGTATGTATATAGTAACTATAACAGTAGGTCTATACCAACTATAAAAGTAGGTCTATAGTAACTAGAACAGTAGGTATATACCAACTAGAACAGTAGGTATATACCAACTATAACAGTAGGTATATAGTAACTATAATAGTAGGTCTATAGTAACTATAACAGTAGGTCTATACCCACTATAATAGTAGGTCTATAGTAACTATAAATGTAGGTCTATACCAACTATAACACTAGGTCTATATCAACTATAATAGTAGGTCTATACCAACTATAACACTAGGTCTATAGTAACTATAACAGTAGGTCTATACCAACTATAATAGTAGGTCTATATCAACTATAATAGTAGGTCTATACCCACTATAACACTAGGTCTATAGTAACTATAACAGTAGGTCTATACCAACTATAATAGACCTACTAATCCTTAGATCAAAGAAAGCCTGCAGGTCCTGATCTTTTGGATCCCTGCTTTTTAAATCTGGCAGCTGATTTCATAGCTGAACCACTTACATATCTGTTCAATCTAACCCTGGAATGTAATGAAATTCCAAAGATCTGGAAATCAGCATTTGTCCTACCACTTTTAAAAGGGGGAGATCCAACTATTTTTAAATAATTATAGGCCAATCTCAAAGCTGTCACCCCTGGTGAAAATCCTTGAAACCCTTGTAAGTGAACAGCTAAAAGAGTTTTTATTTACTAACTCTATTTTATCAATGTATCAATCGGGCTTCAGGAAGAAGCATAGCACAATTACAGCAGCCATGAAGGTTTTAAATGATATCACTGAAGCCCTTGACAAAAAACAGCACTGTGTCTCACTTTTTATTGATCTCTCTAAGGCTTTTGATACAGTTGATCATGCTATACTAAGGCAGAGATTGTTGAGTGTAGGTCTTTCGGAGCATGCAGTTGCATGGTTTGCTAACTATCTGTCTGATAGAACTCAGTGCACTCAATTTGATGGGCTTATGTCTGTTAAATTGTCTGTCCTGAATGGTGTGCCCCAGGGCTCTGTACTTGGTCCTCTCTTATTCACTATTTATATTAATGATTTAGACAAAAATGTCCAAAATGCACAACTTCATTTTTATGCTGATGATACTGTTATTTACTGTTGTGCCTCATCTCTTACAAAAGCTTTCCAGAACTTGCAAACTGCTTTTTATACTGTTCAACATACCTTGTGTCAATTGAAGCTTATCCTCAATACTGACAAAACTAAACTAATGGTGTTTTCTAATGCAAGAAATAGACCTCTGAACCTTTCACCTGTTACTACCTGTCAGGGCAAGGAGATTGAGGTTGTAACCTCATATAAATATCTTGGAATTCTAATTGATGACGGCCTCTCTTTTAAATTGCATATTCAACAACTTACAAAAAAATTGAAGCTGAAATTGGGATTTTATTTTAGGAATAAGGCCTGTTTTTCTTTTGAAGCCAGAAGGAGGCTAGTATCAGCTACATTTATGCCTTTACTAGACTATGGGGATATTTTATATATGAATGCTTCCGCTCAGTGTTTGAGATCAATTGACACTCTTTATCATGGTACTTTGAGATTTATTTTAAACTGCAAAACCCTTACGCACCACTGTACTTTGTATACCAGGGTTGGCTGGCCTTCTCTAGTCACTCGTAGGCTCAGTCACTGGTATACTTTTATTTACAAAGCCATTTTGGGTTTACTACCTTTTTATTTGGGCATTTTTATTGTTCAGAAATGTGGTGGGTACTCTCTTCGTTCACTGGACTTTATCCTGCTAACTGTTCCAAATGTCCGAACTGAATTTGGTAAAAGGTATTTTATGTACTCTGCGCCATTGTCTTGGAACACCTTACAAAATAATTGTAAACTGGAAGAACTTGTCCCGATTGGTGTTTTTAAATCTCTGATGAAGGATTTTGAGGCTGATTCCCTGACCTGTCAATGTTTTTAATTTGCTGTTTTTGATATTGTTATACTCTTGTGAATTCATGAATGGTTTTTACTAGATTACTTGTAGTTTTTCATGTTGTCTGTCTGTAATTTTTTTTAATGACTTGGTGCTGCCTATCTTGGCCAGGACGCTCTTGAAAAAGAGATTTTAAATCTCAATGAGCCCTTCCTGGTTAAATAAAGGTAAAAAAAAAAAAAAAAAAAAAAAAAAAAAATAGTAGGTCTATATCAACTATAATAGTAGGTCTATACCAACTATAACAGTAGGTCTGTACCAACTATAACAGTAGGTCTATATCAACTATAACAGTAGGTCTATACCAACTATAATAGTAGGTATATATCAACTATAATAGTAGGTCTATATCAACTATAACAGTAGGTCTATACCAACTATAATAGTAGGTATATATCAACTATAACAGTAGGTCTATAGTAACTATAATAGTAGGTCTATACAAACTATAACAGTAGGTCTATACCAATTATAATAGTAGGTCTATATCAACTATAATAGTAGGTCTATACCAACTATAATAGTAGGTCTATACCAACTATAATAGTAGGTCTATACCAACTATAACAGTAGGTCTATATCAACTATAACAGTAGGTCTATACCAACTATAACAGTAGTTCTATACCAACTATAACAGTAGGTCTATACCAACTATAACAGTAGGTCTATAGTAACTATAACAGTAGGTATATTCCAACTATAACAGTAGGTCTATACCAACTATAACAGTAGGTCTATACCAACTATAACAGCAGGTCTATTCAACTATAAGAGTAGGTCTATAGTAGCTATAACAGTAGATCTATATCAACTATAACAGTAGGTCTATATCAACTATAACAGTAGGTATATACCAACTATAACAGTAGGTCTATACCAACTATAAAAGTATGTCTATATCAACTATAACAGTAGGTCTACACCAATTAAAACAGTAGGTCTATACCAACTATAATAGTAGGTCTATACCAACTATAACAATAGGTCTATACCAACTATAACAGTAGGTCTATATCAACTATAACAGTAAGTCTATATCAACTATAACAGTAGGTCTATAGTAACTATAACAGTAGATCTATACCAACTATAACAGTAGGTCTATACCAACTACAACAGTAGGTCTATACCAACTACAACAGTAGGTCTATACAACTATAACAGTAGGTTTATACCAACTATAATAGTAGGTCTATAGTAACTATAACAGTAGGACTATAGTAACTATAACAGTAGGTCTATTCAACTACAATAGTAGGTGTATACAAACTATAATAGTAGGTCTATATCAAATATACTAGTAGGTCTATAGTAATTAAAACAGTAGGTCTATACCAACTATAACAGTAGGTCTATACCAACTACAACAGTAGGTCTATATTAACTATAATAGTAGGTATATAGTAACTATAACAGTAGGTCTATACCAACTATAGCAGTATGTCTATACCAACTATAACAATAGGTCTATACCAACTATAACAGTAGGTCTATACCAACTACAACAGTAGGTCTATATTAATTATAATAGTAGGTCTATAGTACCTATAACAGTAGGTCTATACCAACTATAACAGTGGGTCTATAGTAACTATAACAGTAGGTCTATTCAACTATAACAGTAGGTGTATACCAACTATAATAGTAGGTCTATATCAAATATAACAGTAGGTCTACACCAATTAAAACAGTAGGTCTATACCAACTATATAGTAGGTCTATACCAACTATAACAATATGTCTATACCAACTATAACAGTATGTCTATATCAACTATAACAGTAAGTCTATATCAACTATAACAGTAGGTCTATAGTAACTATAACAGTAGGTCTATACCAACTATAACAATAGGTCTATACCAACTATAACAGTAGGTCTACACCAATTAAAACAGTAGGTCTATACCAACTATATAGTAGGTCTATACCAACTATAACAATAGGTCTATACCAACTATAACAGTATGTCTATATCAACTATAACAGTAAGTCTATATCAACTATAACAGTAGGTCTATAGTAACTATAACAGCAGGTCTATAGTAACTATAACAGTAGGTCTATACCAACTATAACAGTAGGTCTATATCAAATATAACAGTAGGTCTACACCAATTAAAACAGTAGGTCTATACCAACTATATAGTAGGTCTATACCAACTATAACAATAGGTCTATACCAACTATAACAGTATGTCTATATCAACTATAACAGTACGTCTATATCAACTATAACAGTAGGTCTATAATAACTATAACAGTAGGTCTATACCAACTATAACAATAGGTCTATACCAACTATAACAGTAGGTCTATATTAACTATAATAGTAGGTATATAGTACCTATAACAGTAGGTCTATACCAACTATAACAGTAGGTCTATAGTAACTATAACAGTAGGTCTATATCAACTATAATAGTAGGTCTATATCAACTATAACAATAGCTTCTATACCAACTATAACAGTAGGTCTATTCAACTATAACAGTAGTGCTATACCAACTATAATAGTAGGTCTATAGTAACTATAACAGTAGGACTATAGTAAATATAACAGTAGGTCTATTCAACTATAAGAGTAGGTCTATACCAACTTTAATAGTAGGTCTATATCAACCATAATAGTAGGTCTATAGTAATTAAAACAGTAGGTCTATAGCAACTATAACAGTAGGTATATACCCCACTATAAAAGTTGGTTTACACCAACTATAACACTAGGTCTATAGTAATTAAAACAGTAGGTCTATAGTAACTATAACAGTAGGTCTATACCAACTATAAAAGTAGGTCTATACCACCTATTACAGTAGGTCTATTTCAACTATGACAGTAGGTCTATAGTAACTATAACAGTAGGTCTATACCAACTATAACAGCAGGTATATAGTAACTATAACAGTAGGTCTATACCAGCTATAATAGTAGGTCTATAGTAACTATAACAGTAGGTCTATTCAACTATAATAGTAGGTCTATATTAGCTATAACAGTAGGTCTATATCAACTATAACAGTAGGTCTATATCAACTATAACAGTAGGTCTATAGTAACTATAACTGTAGGTCTATAGTAACTATAACAGTAGGTCTATACCAACTATAACAGTAGGTCTATACCAACTATAACAGTAGGTCTACACCAATTAAAACAGTAGGTCTATAGTAACTATAACAGTAGGACTATAGTAACTATAACAGTAGGTATATTCAACTATAATAGTAGGTCTATACCAACTATAATAGTAGGTCTATATCAACTATAATAGTAGGTCTATAGTAATTAAAACAGTAGGTCTATAGTAACTATAACAGTAGGTATATACCCCACTATAACAGTAGGTCTACACCAACTATAACACTAGGTCTATAGTAATTAAAACAGTAGGTCTATACCAACTATTACAGTAGGTCTATATCAACTATAACAGTAGGTCTATAGTAACTAAATCAGTAGGTCTATACCAACTATAACAGCAGGTCTATAGTAAATATAACAGTAGGTCTATACCAGCTATAACAGTAGGTCTATAGTAACTATAACAGTAGGTCTATTCAACTATAATAGTAGGTCTATAGTAGCTATAACAGTAGGTATATATCAACTATAACAGTAGGTCTATACCAACTATAACAGTAGGTCTATACCAACTATAAAAGTATGTATATAGTAACTATAACAGTAGGTCTATACCAACTATAAAAGTAGGTCTATAGTAACTAGAACAGTAGGTATATACCAACTAGAACAGTAGGTATATACCAACTATAACAGTAGGTATATAGTAACTATAATAGTAGGTCTATAGTAACTATAACAGTAGGTCTATACCCACTATAATAGTAGGTCTATAGTAACTATAAATGTAGGTCTATACCAACTATAACACTAGGTCTATATCAACTATAATAGTAGGTCTATACCAACTATAACACTAGGTCTATAGTAACTATAACAGTAGGTCTATACCAACTATAATAGTAGGTCTATATCAACTATAATAGTAGGTCTATACCCACTATAACACTAGGTCTATAGTAACTATAACAGTAGGTCTATACCAACTATAATAGACCTACTAATCCTTAGATCAAAGAAAGCCTGCAGGTCCTGATCTTTTGGATCCCTGCTTTTTAAATCTGGCAGCTGATTTCATAGCTGAACCACTTACATATCTGTTCAATCTAACCCTGGAATGTAATGAAATTCCAAAGATCTGGAAATCAGCATTTGTCCTACCACTTTTAAAAGGGGGAGATCCAACTATTTTTAAATAATTATAGGCCAATCTCAAAGCTGTCACCCCTGGTGAAAATCCTTGAAACCCTTGTAAGTGAACAGCTAAAAGAGTTTTTATTTACTAACTCTATTTTATCAATGTATCAATCGGGCTTCAGGAAGAAGCATAGCACAATTACAGCAGCCATGAAGGTTTTAAATGATATCACTGAAGCCCTTGACAAAAAACAGCACTGTGTCTCACTTTTTATTGATCTCTCTAAGGCTTTTGATACAGTTGATCATGCTATACTAAGGCAGAGATTGTTGAGTGTAGGTCTTTCGGAGCATGCAGTTGCATGGTTTGCTAACTATCTGTCTGATAGAACTCAGTGCACTCAATTTGATGGGCTTATGTCTGTTAAATTGTCTGTCCTGAATGGTGTGCCCCAGGGCTCTGTACTTGGTCCTCTCTTATTCACTATTTATATTAATGATTTAGACAAAAATGTCCAAAATGCACAACTTCATTTTTATGCTGATGATACTGTTATTTACTGTTGTGCCTCATCTCTTACAAAAGCTTTCCAGAACTTGCAAACTGCTTTTTATACTGTTCAACATACCTTGTGTCAATTGAAGCTTATCCTCAATACTGACAAAACTAAACTAATGGTGTTTTCTAATGCAAGAAATAGACCTCTGAACCTTTCACCTGTTACTACCTGTCAGGGCAAGGAGATTGAGGTTGTAACCTCATATAAATATCTTGGAATTCTAATTGATGACGGCCTCTCTTTTAAATTGCATATTCAACAACTTACAAAAAAATTGAAGCTGAAATTGGGATTTTATTTTAGGAATAAGGCCTGTTTTTCTTTTGAAGCCAGAAGGAGGCTAGTATCAGCTACATTTATGCCTTTACTAGACTATGGGGATATTTTATATATGAATGCTTCCGCTCAGTGTTTGAGATCAATTGACACTCTTTATCATGGTACTTTGAGATTTATTTTAAACTGCAAAACCCTTACGCACCACTGTACTTTGTATACCAGGGTTGGCTGGCCTTCTCTAGTCACTCGTAGGCTCAGTCACTGGTATACTTTTATTTACAAAGCCATTTTGGGTTTACTACCTTTTTATTTGGGCATTTTTATTGTTCAGAAATGTGGTGGGTACTCTCTTCGTTCACTGGACTTTATCCTGCTAACTGTTCCAAATGTCCGAACTGAATTTGGTAAAAGGTATTTTATGTACTCTGCGCCATTGTCTTGGAACACCTTACAAAATAATTGTAAACTGGAAGAACTTGTCCCGATTGGTGTTTTTAAATCTCTGATGAAGGATTTTGAGGCTGATTCCCTGACCTGTCAATGTTTTTAATTTGCTGTTTTTGATATTGTTATACTCTTGTGAATTCATGAATGGTTTTTACTAGATTACTTGTAGTTTTTCATGTTGTCTGGCTGTAATTTTTTTTAATGACTTGGTGCTGTCTATCTTGGCCAGGACGCTCTTGAAAAAGAGATTTTAAATCTCAATGAGCCCTTCCTGGTTAAATAAAGGTAAAAAAAAAAAAAAAAAAAAAAAAAAAATAGTAGGTCTATATCAACTATAATAGTAGGTCTATACCAACTATAACAGTAGGTCTGTACCAACTATAACAGTAGGTCTATATCAACTATAACAGTAGGTCTATACCAACTATAATAGTAGGTATATATCAACTATAATAGTAGGTCTATATCAACTATAACAGTAGGTCTATACCAACTATAATAGTAGGTATATATCAACTATAACAGTAGGTCTATAGTAACTATAATAGTAGGTCTATACAAACTATAACAGTAGGTCTATACCAATTATAATAGTAGGTCTATATCAACTATAATAGTAGGTCTATACCAACTATAATAGTAGGTCTATACCAACTATAACAGTAGGTCTATATCAACTATAACAGTAGGTCTATACCAACTATAACAGTAGGTCTATACCAACTATAACAGTAGGTCTATACCAACTATAACAGTAGGTCTATAGTAACTATAACAGTAGGTATATTCCAACTATAACAGTAGGTCTATACCAACTATAACAGTAGGTCTATACCAACTATAACAGCAGGTCTATTCAACTATAAGAGTAGGTCTATAGTAGCTATAACAGTAGATCTATATCAACTATAACAGTAGGTCTATATCAACTATAACAGTAGGTATATACCAACTATAACAGTAGGTCTATACCAACTATAAAAGTATGTCTATATCAACTATAACAGTAGGTCTACACCAATTAAAACAGTAGGTCTATACCAACTATAATAGTAGGTCTATACCAACTATAACAATAGGTCTATACCAACTATAACAGTAGGTCTATATCAACTATAACAGTAAGTCTATATCAACTATAACAGTAGGTCTATAGTAACTATAACAGTAGATCTATACCAACTATAACAGTAGGTCTATACCAACTACAACAGTAGGTCTATACCAACTACAACAGTAGGTCTATACAACTATAACAGTAGGTCTATACCAACTATAATAGTAGGTCTATAGTAACTATAACAGTAGGACTATAGTAACTATAACAGTAGGTCTATTCAACTACAATAGTAGGTGTATACAAACTATAATAGTAGGTCTATATCAAATATACTAGTAGGTCTATAGTAATTAAAACAGTAGGTCTATACCAACTATAACAGTAGGTCTATACCAACTACAACAGTAGGTCTATATTAACTATAATAGTAGGTATATAGTAACTATAACAGTAGGTCTATACCAACTATAGCAGTATGTCTATACCAACTATAACAATAGGTCTATACCAACTATAACAGTAGGTCTATACCAACTACAACAGTAGGTCTATATTAATTATAATAGTAGGTCTATAGTACCTATAACAGTAGGTCTATACCAACTATAACAGTGGGTCTATAGTAACTATAACAGTAGGTCTATTCAACTATAACAGTAGGTGTATACCAACTATAATAGTAGGTCTATATCAAATATAACAGTAGGTCTACACCAATTAAAACAGTAGGTCTATACCAACTATATAGTAGGTCTATACCAACTATAACAATAGGTCTATACCAACTATAACAGTATGTCTATATCAACTATAACAGTAAGTCTATATCAACTATAACAGTAGGTCTGTAGTAACTATAACAGTAGGTCTATACCAACTATAACAATAGGTCTATACCAACTATAACAGTAGGTCTATATTAACTATAATAGTAGGTCTATAGTACCTATAACAGTAGGTCTATACCAACTATAACAGTAGGTCTATAGTAACTATAACAGTATGTCTATATCAACTATAATAGTAGGTCTATATCAACTATAACAATAGGTTATATACCAACTATAACAGTAGGTATATTCAACTATAACAGTAGGTCTATACCAACTATAATAGTAGGTATATAGTAACTATAACAGTAGGACTATAGTAACTATAACAGTAGGTCTATTCAACTATAAGAGTAGGTCTATACCAACTTTAATAGTAGGTCTATATCAACTATAATAGTAGGTCTATAGTAATTAAAACAGTAGGTCTATAGTAACTATAACAGTAGGTATATACCCCACTATAACAGTAGGTCTACACCAACTATAACACTAGGTCTATAGTAATTAAAACAGTAGGTCTATACCAACTATAACAGCAGGTCTATAGTAACTATAACAGTAGGTCTATACCAGCTATAACAGTAGGTCTATAGTAACTATAACAGTAGGTCTATTCAACTATAATAGTAGGTCTATATTAGCTATAACAGTAGGTCTATATCAACTATAACAGTAGGTCTATATCAACTATAACAGTAGGTCTATAGTAACTATAACTGTAGGTCTATAGTAACAATAAAAGTAGGTCTATACCAACTATAACAGTAGATCTACACCAATTAAAACACTAGGTCTATAGTAACTATAACAGTAGGTATATACCCCACTATAACAGTAGGTCTACACCAACTATAACACTAGGTCTATAGTAATTAAAACAGTAGGTCTATACCACCTATTACAGTAGGTCTATATCAACTATAAGAGTAGGTCTATAGTAACTATAACAGTAGGTCTATACCAACTATAACAGCAGGTCTATAGTAAATATAATGTAGGTCTATACCAGCTATAACAGTAGGTCTATAGTAACTATAACAGTAGGTCTATTCAACTATAATAGTAGGTCTATAGTAGCTATAACAGTAGGTCTATATCAACTATAACAGTAGTTCTATACCAACTATAACACTAGGTCTATAGTAACTATAACAGTCATTCTATAGTAACTATAACAGTAGGTCTATAGTAACTATAACAGTAGGTCTATAGTAACTATAACAGTAGGTCTATACCAACTATAACACTAGGTCTATAGTAACTATAACACTAGGTCTATGGTAATTATAACAGTAGGTCTATAGTAACTATAACAGTAGGTCTATACCAACTATAACACTAGGTCTATAGTAACTATAACAGTAGGTCTATACCAACTATAATAGTAGGTCTATAGTAACTATAAATGTAGGTCTATACCAACTATAACACTAGGTCTACAGTAACTATAACAGTTGGTCTATACCAACTATAATAGTAGGTCTATATCAACTATAATAGTAGGTCTATACCAACTATAACACTAGGTCTATAGTAACTATAACAGTAGGTCTATACCAACTATAATAGTAGGTCTATATCAACTATAATAGTAGGTCTATACCAACTATAACACTAGGTCTATAGTAACTATAACAGTAGGTCTATACCAACTATAATAGAAGGTCTATATCAACTATAACAGTAGGTCTATACCAACTATAACAGTAGGTCTGTACCAACTATAACAGTAGGTCTATATCAACTATAACAGTAGGTCTATACCAACTATACCAACTATAACAGTAGGTATATTCAACTTTAATAGTAGGTCTATACCAACTATAATAGTTGGTCTATACCAACTATAACAGTAGGTCTATACCAACTATAACAGTAGGTCTATATCAACTATAACAGTAGGTCTATACCAACTATAACAGTAGGTCTATACCAACTATAACAGTAGGTCTATACCAACTATAACAGTAGGTCTATACCAACTATAATAGTAGGTCTATACCAACTATAACAGTAGGTCTATAGTAACTATCATAGTAGGTCTATACCAACTATAACAGTAGGTCTATACCAACTATAATAGTAGGTCTATATCAACTATAATAGTAGGTCTATACCAACTATAATAGTAGGTCTATACCAACTATAACAGTAGGTCTATATCAACTATAACAGTATGTCTATACCAACTATAACAGTAGGTCTATACCAACTATAATAGTAGGTCTATAGTAACTATAACAGTAGGTCTATACCAACTATAACAGTATGTCTATACCAACTATAACAGTATGTCTATTCCAACTATAACAGTAGGTCTATATCAACTATAACAGTAGGTCTATACCAACTATAACAGTATGTCTATACCAACTATAACAGTAGGTCTATACCAACTATAATAGTAGGTCTATACCAACTATAACAGTAGGTCTATATCAACTATAACAGTAGGTCTATACCAACTATAACAGTAGGTCTATACCAACTATAACAGTAGGTCTATACCAACTATAATAGTAGGTCTATATCAACTATAACAGTAAGCCTATACCAACTATAACAGTAGGTCTATATCAACTATAATAGTAGGTCTATACCAACTATAACAGTAGGTCTATACCAACTATAATAGTAGGTCTATACCAACTATAACAGTAGGTCTATACCAACTATAACAGTAGGTCTATACCAACTATAACAGTAGGTCTATACCAACTATAATAGTAGGTCTATATCAACTATAACAGTAGGTCTATACCAACTATAACAGTAGGTCTATACCAACTATAACAGTAGGTCTATACCAACTATAACAGTAGGTCTATATCAACTATAATAGTAGGTCTATTTCAACTATAACAGTAGGTCTATACCAACTATAACAGTAGGTCTATACCAACTATAATAGTAGGTCTATATCAACTATAACAGTAGGTCTATACCAACTATAACAGTAGGTCTATACCAACTATAATAGTAGGTCTATACCAACTATAATAGTAGGTCTATACCAACTATAAAAGTAGGTCTATATCAACTATAATAGTAGGTCTATATCAACTATAACAGTAGGTCTATACCAACTATAACAGTAGGTCTATACCAACTATAACAGTAGGTCTATACCAACTATAATAGTAGGTCTATATCAACTATAACAGTAGGTCTATACCAACTATAACAGTAGGTCTATACCAACTATAATAGTAGGTCTATACCAACTATAATAGTAGGTCTATACCAACTATAATAGTAGGTGTATAGTAACTAAAACAGTAGGTCTATACCAACTATAACAGTAGGTCTATACCAACTATAACAGTAGGTCTATAGTAACTATAATAGTAGGTCTATACCAACTATAACAGTAGGTCTATACCAACTATAACAGTAGGTCTATACCAACTATAACAGTAGGTCTATACCAACTATAACAGTAGGTCTATACCAACTATAACAGTAGGTCTATACCAACTATAACAGTAGGTCTATATCAACTATAACAGTAGGTCTATATCAACTATAACAGTACGTCTATACCAACTATAATAGTAGGTCTATACCAACTATAACAGTAGGTCTATATCAACTATAACAGTAGGTCTATACCAACTATAACAGTAGGTCTATACCAACTATAATAGTAGGTCTATACCAACTATAATAGTAGGTCTATAGTAACTATAACAGTAGGTCTATAGTAACTATAACAGTAGGTCTATACCAACTATAACAGTAGGTCTATAGTAACTATAACAGTAGGTTTATATCAACTATAACAGTAGGTCTATATCAACTATAACAGTAGGTCTATACCAACTATAACAATAGGTCTATACCAACTATAACAATAGGTCTATACCCACTATAATAGTAGGTCTATACCCACTATAACAGTAGGTCTATATCAACTATAACAGTAGGTCTATACCAACTATAACAGTAGGTCTATACCAACTATAATAGTAGGTCTATACCAACTATAATAGTAGGTCTATACCAACTATAATAGTAGGTCTATAGTAACTAAAACAGTAGGTCTATACCAACTATAACAGTAGGTCTATACCAACTATAACAGTAGGTCTATAGTAACTATAATAGTAGGTCTATACCAACTATAACAGTAGGTTTATACCAACTATAATAGTAGGTCTATACCAACTATAACAGTAGGTCTATACCAACTATAATAGTAGGTCTATATCAACTATAACAGTAGGTCTATACCAACTATAACAGTAGGTCTATACCAACTATAATAGTAGGTCTATACCAACTATAACAGTAGGTCTATACCAACTATACTAGTAGGTCTATATCAACTATAACAGTAGGTCTATACCAACTATAATAGTAGGTCTATACCAACTATAATAGTAGGTCTATAGTAACTAGAACAGTAGGTCTATACCAACTATAACAGCAGGTCTATAGTAACTATAACAGTAGGTCTATACCAGCTATAACAGTAGGTCTATAGTAACTATAACAGTAGGTCTATTCAACTATAATAGTAGGTCTATATTAGCTATAACAGTAGGTCTATATCAACTATAACAGTAGGTCTATATCAACTATAACAGTAGGTCTATAGTAACTATAACTGTAGGTCTATAGTAACAATAAAAGTAGGTCTATACCAACTATAACAGTAGGTCTACACCAACTATAATAGTAGGTCTATATCAACTATAACAGTAGGTCTATACCAACTATAACAGTAGGTCTATACCAACTATAATAGTAGGTCTATACCAACTATAATAGTAGGTCTATACCAACTATAATAGTAGGTCTATAGTAACTAAAACAGTAGGTCTATACCAACTATAACAGTAGGTCTATACCAACTATAACAGTAGGTCTATAGTAACTATAATAGTAGGTCTATACCAACTATAACAGTAGGTTTATACCAACTATAATAGTAGGTCTATACCAACTATAACAGTAGGTCTATACCAATTATAATAGTAGGTCTATATCAACTATAACTGTAGGTCTATACCAACTATAACAGTAGGTCTATACCAACTATAATAGTAGGTCTATACCAACTATAACAGTAGGTCTATACCAACTATACTAGTAGGTCTATATCAACTATAACAGTAGGTCTATACCAACTATAATAGTAGGTCTATACCAACTATAATAGTAGGTCTATAGTAACTAGAACAGTAGGTCTATACCAACTATAACAGCAGGTCTATAGTAACTATAACAGTAGGTCTATACCAGCTATAACAGTAGGTCTATAGTAACTATAACAGTAGGTCTATTCAACTATAATAGTAGGTCTATATTAGCTATAACAGTAGGTCTATATCAACTATAACAGTAGGTCTATATCAACTATAACAGTAGGTCTATAGTAACTATAACTGTAGGTCTATTGTAACAATAAAAGTAGGTCTATACCAACTATAACAGTAGGTCTACACCAATTAAAACACTAGGTCTATAGTAACTATAACAGTAGGTATATACCCCACTATAACAGTAGGTCTACACCAACTATAACACTAGGTCTATAGTAATTAAAACAGTAGGTCTATACCACCTATTACAGTAGGTCTATATCAACTATAACAGTAGGTCTATAGTAACTATAACAGTAGGTCTATACCAACTATAACAGCAGGTCTATAGTAAATATAACAGTAGGTCTATACCAGCTATAACAGTAGGTCTATAGTAACTATAACAGTAGGTCTATTCTACTATAATAGTAGGTCTATAGTAGCTATAACAGTAGGTCTATATCAACTATAACAGTAGTTCTATACCAACTATAACACTAGGTCTATAGTAACTATAACAGTTGGTCTATAGTAACTATAACAGTAGGTCTATAGTAACTATAACAGTAGGTCTATAGTAACTATAACAGTAGGTCTATACCAACTATAACACTAGGTCTATAGTAACTATAACAGTAGGTCTATGGTAACTATAACAGTAGGTCTATAGTAACTATAACAGTAGGTCTATACCAACTATACCACTAGGTCTATAGTAACTATAACAGTAGGTCTATACCAACTATAATAGTAGGTCTATAGTAACTCTAAATGTAGGTCTATACCAACTATAACACTAGGTCTACAGTAACTATAACAGTTGGTCTATACCAACTATAATAGTAGGTCTATATCAACTATAATAGTAGGTCTATACCAACTATAACACTAGGTCTATAGTAACTATAACAGTAGGTCTATACCAACTATAATAGTAGGTCTATATCAACTATAATAGTAGGTCTATACCAACTATAACACTAGGTCTATAGTAACTATAACAGTAGGTCTATACCAACTATAATAGAAGGTCTATATCAACTATAATAGTAGGTCTATACCAACTATAACAGTAGGTCTGTACCAACTATAACAGTAGGTCTATATCAACTATAACAGTAGGTCTATACCAACTATACCAACTATAACAGTAGGTATATTCAACTTTAATAGTAGGTCTATACCAACTATAATAGTTGGTCTATACCAACTATAACAGTAGGTCTATACCAACTATAACAGTAGGTCTATATCAACTATAACAGTAGGTCTATACCAACTATAACAGTAGGTCTATACCAACTATAACAGTAGGTCTATACCAACTATAACAGTAGGTCTATACCAACTATAATAGTAGGTCTATACCAACTATAACAGTAGGTCTATAGTAACTATCATAGTAGGTCTATACCAACTATAACAGTAGGTCTATACCAACTATAATAGTAGGTCTATATCAACTATAATAGTAGGTCTATACCAACTATAATAGTAGGTCTATACCAACTATAACAGTAGGTCTATATCAACTATAACAGTATGTCTATACCAACTATAACAGTAGGTCTATACCAACTATAATAGTAGGTCTATAGTAACTATAACAGTAGGTCTATACCAACTATAACAGTATGTCTATACCAACTATAACAGTACATCTATTCCAACTATAACAGTAGGTCTATATCAACTATAACAGTAGGTCTATACCAACTATAACAGTATGTCTATACCAACTATAACAGTAGGTCTATACCAACTATAATAGTAGGTCTATACCAACTATAACAGTAGGTCTATATCAACTATAATAGTAGGTCTATATCAACTATAACAGTAGGTCTATACCAACTATAACAGTAGGTCTATACCAACTATAACAGTAGGTCTATACCAACTATAACAGTAGGTCTATACCAACTATAATAGTAGGTCTATATCAACTATAACAGTAGGTCTATACCAACTATAACAGTAGGTCTATATCAACTATAATAGTAGGTCTATACCAACTATAACAGTAGGTCTATACCAACTATAATAGTAGGTCTATACCAACTATAACAGTAGGTCTATACCAACTATAACAGTAGGTCTATACCAACTATAACAGTAGGTCTATACCAACTATAATAGTAGGTCTATATCAACTATAACAGTAGGTCTATACCAACTATAACAGTAGGTCTATACCAACTATAACAGTAGGTCTATACCAACTATAACAGTAGGTCTATATCAACTATAATAGTAGGTCTATTTCAACTATAACAGTAGGTCTATACCAACTATAACAGTAGGTCTATACCAACTATAATAGTAGGTCTATATCAACTATAACAGTAGGTCTATACCAACTATAACAGTAGGTCTATACCAACTATAATAGTAGGTCTATACCAACTATAATAGTAGGTCTATACCAACTATAACAGTAGGTCTATATCAACTATAATAGTAGGTCTATACCAACTATACCACTAGGTCTATAGTAACTATAACAGTAGGTCTATACCAACTATAATAGTAGGTCTATAGTAACTCTAAATGTAGGTCTATACCAACTATAACACTAGGTCTACAGTAACTATAACAGTTGGTCTATACCAACTATAATAGTAGGTCTATATCAACTATAATAGTAGGTCTATACCAACTATAACACTAGGTCTATAGTAACTATAACAGTAGGTCTATACCAACTATAATAGTAGGTCTATATCAACTATAATAGTAGGTCTATACCAACTATAACACTAGGTCTATAGTAACTATAACAGTAGGTCTATACCAACTATAATAGTAGGTCTATATCAACTATAATAGTAGGTCTATACCAACTATAACAGTAGGTCTGTACCAACTATAACAGTAGGTCTATATCAACTATAACAGTAGGTCTATACCAACTATACCAACTACAACAGTAGGTATATTCAACTTTAATAGTAGGTCTATACCAACTATAATAGTAGGTCTATATCAACTATAATAGTAGGTCTATACCAACTATAACAGTAGGTCTATACCAACTATAACAGTAGGTCTATACCAACTATAACAGTAGGTCTATACCAACTATAACAGTAGGTCTATACCAACTATAACAGTAGGTCTATACCAACTATAATAGTAGGTATATATCAACTATAACAGTAGGTCTATAGTAACTATAATAGTAGGTCTATACCAACTATAACAGTAGGTCTATACCAACTATAATAGTAGGTCTATATCAACTATAATAGTAGGTCTATACCAACTATAATAGTAGGTCTATACCAACTATAACAGTAGGTCTATATCAACTATAACAGTAGGTCTATACCAACTATAACAGTAGGTCTATACCAACTATAATAGTAGGTCTATAGTAACTAAAACAGTAGGTCTATTCCAACTATAACAGTAGGTCTATACCAACTATAACAGTAGGTCTATTCCAACTATAACAGTAGGTCTATACCAACTATAACAGTAGGTCTATACCAACTATAACAGTAGGTCTATACCAACTATAACAGTAGGTCTATACCAACTATAATAGTAGGTCTATACCAACTATAACAGTAGGTCTATATCAACTATAATAGTAGGTCTATATCAACTATAACAGTAGGTCTATACCAACTATAACAGTAGGTCTATACCAACTATAACAGTAGGTCTATACCAACTATAACAGTAGGTCTATACCAACTATAATAGTAGGTCTATATCAACTATAACAGTAGGTCTATACCAACTATAACAGTAGGTCTATATCAACTATAATAGTAGGTCTATACCAACTATAACAGTAGGTCTATACCAACTATAATAGTAGGTCTATAACAACTATAACAGTAGGTCTATACCAACTATAACAGTAGGTCTATACCAACTATAACAGTAGGTCTATACCAACTATAACAGTAGGTCTATATCAACTATAACAGTAGGTCTATACCAACTATAACAGTAGGTCTATACCAACTATAACAGTAGGTCTATACCAACTATAATAGTAGGTCTATATCAACTATAATAGTAGGTCTATACCAACTATAACAGTAGGTCTATACCAACTATAACAGTAGGTCTATACCAACTATAATAGTAGGTCTATACCAACTATAACAGTAGGTCTATACCAACTATAACAGTAGGTCTATACCAACTATAACAGTAGGTCTATACCAACTATAACAGTAGGTCTATACCAACTATAACAGTAGGTCTATATCAACTATAACAGTAGGTCTATATCAACTATAACAGTAGGTCTATACCAACTATAACAGTAGGTCTATACCAACTATAACAGTAGGTCTATACCAACTATAATAGTAGGTCTATATCAACTATAACAGTAGGTCTATACCAACTATAACAGTAGGTCTATACCAACTATAACAGTAGGTCTATACCAACTATAATAGTAGGTCTATACCAACTATAATAGTAGGTCTATAGTAACTATAACAGTAGGTCTATACCAACTATAACAGTAGGTCAATACCAACTATAACAGTAGGTCTATAGTAACTATAATAGTAGGTCTATACCAACTATACTAGTAGGTCTATATCAACTATAACAGTAGGTCTATACCAACTATAATAGTAGGTCTATTCCAACTATAATAGTAGGTCTATAGTAACTATAACAGTAGGTCTATATCAACTATAACAGTAGGTCTATACCAACTATAACAATAGGTCTATACCAACTATAATAGTAGGTCTATACCAACTATAACAGTAGGTCTATACCAACTATAATAGTAGGTCTATATCAACTATAACAGTAGGTCTATACCAACTATAACAGTAGGTCTATACCAACTATAATAGTAGGTCTATACCAACTATAATAGTAGGTCTATACCAACTATAATAGTAGGTCTATAGTAACTAAAACAGTAGGTCTATACCAACTATAACAGTAGGTCTATACCAACTATAACAGTAGGTCTATAGTAACTATAATAGTAGGTCTATACCAACTATAACAGTAGGTTTATACCAACTATAATAGTAGGTCTATACCAACTATAACAGTAGGTCTATACCAACTATAATAGTAGGTCTATATCAACTATAACAGTAGGTCTATACCAACTATAACAGTAGGTCTATACCAACTATAACAGTAGGTCTATACCAACTATAATAGTAGGTCTATACCAACTATAACAGTAGGTCTATACCAACTATACTAGTAGGTCTATATCAACTATAACAGTAGGTCTATACCAACTATAATAGTAGGTCTATAGTAACTATAACAGTAGGTCTATACCAACTATAACAGTAGGTCTATACCAACTATAACAGTAGGTCTATAGTAACTATAATAGTAGGTCTATAGTAACTATAACAGTAGGTCTATTCCAAGTATAACAGTAGGTCATGTCCCTGCGTAGCTCAAATTGTAGAGCATGGCACTTGCAACGCCAGGGTTGTGGGTTTCTATTTCCACGGGGGGCCAGTATGAAAATGTATGCACTCACTAACTTGAAGTCGCTCTGGATAAGAGCGTCTGCTAAGTGACTGTCTATACCAGTGTAGGTCTGTGCATGAGGGAAGGGGATAATGGTCCTCCACTGATCAGTGTAATAGTATACCAACGCTAAGGGACATTTTGGGTGACTATCGTTCAACCTCTGACACAGGGATTGACAAGATAGCATGTGCTTCAAGTCAGTTGGAAAATGTTTCCACCATTTCCTTTCCCTTCTAGCTTCTGAGAATGGTAATCACAGCCTTCTATGTATATGGCAACGTCTTCTGAGAATGGTAGACACAGCCTGCTCTGTATATGGCAACGTCTTCTGAGAATGGTAGACACAGCCTGCTCTGTATATGGCAACGTCATTTGTCAATCTCAGTGGATGATATTACGTCTTCATCCCAAATGGCACCCTGTTCTCTTTATAGTGCACTACTTTGACCAGGGCCCATAGGGCACTATATAGGGAATAGGATGCCATCTGGATGCACACGGCAACGATAACAAATACAATTTGAAACCCTTAAATACCCTGAACTCTGAGAGACAGGGCTCTGAGGAGACAGGGCTCTGAGAGATAGGGCTCTGAGAGACAGGGCTCTGAGGAGACTGGGCTCTGAGAGACAGGGCTCTGAGAGACAGGGCTCTGAGGAGACAGGGCTCTGAGAGATAGGGCTCTGAGGAGACAGGGCTCTGAGAGATAGGGCTCTGAGAGATAGGGCTCTGAGAGACAGTGCTCTGAGAGACAGGGCTCTGAGAGACAGGGCTCTGAGGAGATGATAATGCATCAACCACGTTGACCTTTTTAAAGAGAATGTTAAATAACGGTGATATTTCTGACATTTGAATGATTAAACTGAATGATCTGTTGATGCTGTAATGAAAACACATAAGAGCTTGTTTAGCGCTGCTGGACAAATGTCATAATCATTTTCTCTCTCTTTCACGCACGCACACACGCACGCACGCACGCACGCACACACACACACACACACACTGTCCCCCCTCTCTCTCTCCCTCCCTCCTTTCCTATATTCCCTCTCTCTCTCTTCCTTTATTCGCTCTCTCTCTCTTCCTTGATTCCCTCTCTCTCTTCCTTCCTTTATTCCCTCTCTCTCTCTCTTCCTTGATTCCCTCTCTCTCTCTTCCTTGATTCCCTCTCTCTCTCTCTCCCCTCTCTCTCTCTCTCTCTCTCTCTCTCTCTCTTTCTCTCTCTCTCTCTCTCTCTCTTCCTTTATTCCCTCTCTCTCTCTCTCTCTCTCTCTCTCTCTCTCTCTCTCTCTCTCTTCCTTTATTCCCTCTCTCTCTCTTCCTTCCTTTATTCCCTCTCTCTCTCTCTTCCTTGATTCCCTCTCTCTCTCTTCCTTGATTCCCTCTCTCTCTCTCTCCCCTCTCTCTCTCTCTCTCTCTCTCTCTCTCTCTCTTTCTCTCTCTCTCTCTCTCTCTCTTCCTTTATTCCCTCTCTCTCTCTCTCTCTCTCTCTCTCTCTCTCTCTCTCTCTCTCTCTTTCTTTATTCCCTCTCTCTCTCTCTTCCTTGCTTCCCTCTCTCTCTCTCTTCCTTTATTTCCTCTCTCTCTCTTCCTTTATTCGCTCTCTCTCTCTTCCTTGATTCCCTCTCTCTCTCTCTCCCCTCTCTCTCTCTCTCTCTCTCTCTCTCTCTCTTTCTTTATTCTTTCTCTCTCTCTATCTCTCTCTCTCTCTTTCTTTATTCCCTCTCTCTCTCTCTCTCTCTCTCTCTCTTTATTCCCTCTCTCTCTCCTCTCCCTCCCTCTTTCGTCTGAAAGGCACTGCTGCCTCTTCTTCTTCTCCACAATCTAATATTTGTATGAATCTCCTTATACATCTCCCTGGTGATTAGCCGCGTCTGTTCTGTGGGAGGAGAAATATGAAATCAGCCCAACCTTTTCTAAGAAGCTTAACCTTTTCAAATGCCAGACAGAGAAGAGAGGTTTTAGTCTAAGTGTGCCACATACTCAGAGGAGATTCTATCATGACCTATAACAGCCTCAGCCAAAAGGGTCTGTGAGCGTTTGACAGTGATGGATTCTGGGTAGCCCCCGGCTATCCTTTAGCATGGAGATATTCCTGGATAGCCTCTTTAAACTGGAGGACTTCTCCTCCCACACGGCTGAAATTACCTGTCTGTCCATCTCTCTACAGCGGGTACGGCCCAAATGGCACCGGGTTCCCTTTATAGTGCATTACTTTTGACCAGAGCGCTACGGGCCCTGTTCAAAAGTAGTGTACTATATAGGAAATATGGTGCAATTTGGGACACAGACTGTCTACACGTGATTGAAATGACCTGACTGTCTAGTCTACACAACTAGAGCCCCATGGAGTCAGCCTCGAAACCCTCAGCTGTCCATCAGCTGCACACATTACATTTCTCTTCAGAGACAATGAAGTGTTCAGACATTCCCGTTCAAACCCTTCTGTCGGTTGATAGTGTGGCTATATCTATGCAGAATATTCCACCTCATTTCAGGTGTATTAGATGGGGCGATCAGGGGTAATAAAACTCAACTGTTCACCCAGGTGACAGGGCCATTTGTCTACACCTGCGTCCAAAATGGCACCATATTCTCTATAAAGTGCACTGTAGGTCCTAGTCAAAAGTAGTGCACTATAAATGGAATAGGGTGTCATTTGTGACGCAGCCCTACTTGTCTACTGTGGATTTCCTTTCTTCCCTTGTCTCCACCAGAGCTGTCTCAACCAATAATCTGCTAACAGGTCAGAGCAACGTTGAGCCGCTTTGTTGTCAAAGGTCTAATGGTTGGTTCCCTCACAGGTTAGAATAAAAAGGAATGAATAGGGTGGTTTTCTTTATACAAGGACCTACACATATATAGGATGCATCCCAAATGGCACCCTATTCCCTATATAGTGCACTACTTTTGAACAGAGCTCTATGGGTCCTACTCAAAGGTAGAGCTCTATGAAAATAATAGGTTGCTATTTGGGACGCAGATCAAGTACATGTGGGAGAGTGGTAATTGCTTCCGTCAGGCTGAATTAGATCAAATGGACGACACATCCAGAGGACTTCACCTTGAGAAGGACGAAGGGGAAAAGTGTGTGAATAGTTAACGATGCTAAGAGAATGGATGTGTTCAGTAGAAGTGATGGAGTTGTATTAAAACAACTCTTAAGGGATATTCCTTCTGTGAACCGAAAAGTTGTGAGGGTTTTGCAGATGGAGAATCAGTATAAATGATTTAGAAGATATCCATGCTGCTCTATTCCCTCTATATAATAATTTCATACTGTAACTGAAGAAAATTAGGGAGATTTTCAGACATGCACTCTATACTATTGCAAATACCAATGTTCTCTCAATTGATTAAACTACCAACAGTAAAATAACTGTCGTCTTTCACTTCCAGACAGTATGACGAGACATGTAACACCTACCATATCAGTAAATAAATGTATTCAGAGCTGAAAGCCCATGTCACTTACACCAAAGACAATTCACAACACAAACATGTCAGTCTCTAAATGGTGATCATCACCGGGCAACATGGACACATTTAAGTGTCAGAGCAGACGTTTGGCAAATTGTCTCACTTAGAGATCTTTATCTTCTTAACAGAAGCGTGTTACTGTCATGTACAGGTTAGACTTAGACCCACAGCGTTCTAAACACTGCTACCTACTCTGGAGTCATCTGGACCAGGGGTATTCAACTCTTACCCTACGAGTTCCGGAGCCTAATGGTTTTCTGTTCTACCTGATCATTTATTGCATCCACCTGGTGTCCCAGGTCTAAATCAGTCCATTATTAGGAGAGGATGAAAACCAGAATTGTTTGGGCCATCCAGGACCTCTATACCAGGCAGTGTCTGAGGAAGGCCCTAGAAATTGTCAAAGACTCCAGCCACCCTAGTCATAGACTGTTCTCTCTGCTACCGCATGGCAAGCTGTACCGGAGCGCCAAGTCTAGGTCCAAAAGGCTTCTTAACAGCTTCTAAACCAAAGCCATAAGACTCCTGAACAGCTAATTTCATTGTCCCCCCCCCACCCCCCACCCCACCCGCTCTTTAACGCTGCTGCTACTCTCTGTTTATTATCTATGCATAGTCACTTTAATAACTCTACCTACATGTACATATTACCTCAATTACCTCGACTAACCTGTACCCCCGCACATTGACTCTGTACCGGTACCCTCTGTATATAGCCTCCCAACTGTTATTTTACTGCTGCTCTCTAATTATTTGTAAGGTCTACACCTGTTGTATTCGGCGCATGTGACAAATGAAATGTGATTAGATTTGATTTGAACAGCCCTGATCTAGGCAGTGTTGAGGTATACTTCTACCTCTTCCTTTGTCATATCATAAGCCACTGTCTCCGTCCCTTTTCCTGCAAGATCACCGTGACTCAGCCAACCAGCCATCCAGCCTCCACAATTTCCCCTTAGAAGGGAGAGGCAATCAGAGAGGCCATTGTGTGTGTGGCGATGAGTTTGAAGGGCCGTTGTGTTCATGCGTGTCTGTCTGTGTATGGCTACGACTATGTCTGTGTGTGTGCACGCAGGTGTGGTGTGTTTGTGTGTGGATGAGTTTGAAGGCCCCTGCAGGTGTTGTCTATCTGTCTCTGATGGCCTCACCGATGTAATTATAACAGTAGCTGACTGCCGAACCGAGAGACAGAACGCTAGCTAGAGCCCAGTCCCTCCTCACTCCTAACCCACCCACCATGCCTATAGACAGCCCTCCTCTACCACCCACCATGCCTATAGACAGCCCTCCTCTACCACCCACCATGCCCATAGACAGCTTCCTCTCCCACCCACCATGCCCATAGACAGCTTCCTCTACCACCCACCATGCCCATAGACAGCTTCCTCTACCACCCACCATGCCCATAGACAGCTCTCCTCTACTACCCATCATGCCCATAGACAGCTCTCCTCTACTACCCATCATGCCCATAGACTGCTCTCCTCTTCCACCCACCTTGCCCATAGACAGCTTCCTCTCCCACCCACCATGCCCATAGACAGCTCTCCTCTTCCACCCACCATGCCCATAGACAGCTCTCCTCTACCACCCACCATGCCCATAGACAGCTCTCCTCTTCCACCCACCATGCCCATAGACAGCTCTCCTCTACCACCCACCATGCCCATAGACAGCTCTCCTCTACCCCCCACCATGCCCATAGACAGCCCTCATCTACCACCCACCATGCCCATAGACAGCCATCCACATGGGGAGATGCAAACACAACAATGAAAACAGAGCAGCATTTTACAGCACGCCTCGGCATTCCAAGATGATGTTTCTATGGTGATGAAAACAGAGCAGCTTTTACAGCACGCCTCGGCATTCCAAGATGATGTTTCTATGGTGATGAAAACAGAGCAGCTTTTACAGCACGCCTCGGCATTCCAAGATGATGTTTCTATGGTGATGAAAACAGAGCAGCATTTTACAGCACGCCTCGGCATTCCAAGATGATGTTTCTATGGTGATGAAAACAGAGCAGCTTTTACAGCACGCCTCGGCATTCCAAGATGATGTTTCTATGGTGATGAAAACAGAGCAGCATTTTACAGCACGCCTCGGCATTCCAAGATGATGTTTCTATGGTGATGAAAACAGAGCAGCATTTTACAGCACGCCTCGGCATTCCAAGATGATGTTTCTATGGTGATGAAAACAGAGCAGCATTTTACAGCACGCCTCGGCATTCCAATATGATGTTTCTATGGTGATGAAAACAGAGCAGCATTTTACAGCACGCCTCGGCATTCCAAGATGATGTTTCTATGGTGATTTGAAAATTGTTCAGCGTCAGCTTGTCTTCTTTTGGTGTGTGTGTGTGTGTGTGTGTGTGTGTGTGTCTGTGTGTTCAGCATCAGCTTGTCTGTTGTTCAGTTATGAGCAGTGGCGGCTGGCCGATAGAGGGCGCTAGGGCGCCGCCCCCTTAAATAAAATTATTTAAAAAAATAAAATAAAAAATAAATAAAAATAATAATAATAATAATAAAAACATCAGTATGTCAATATTTGTGTGTTTGAAATATGGAATGCACACAGTAATATGTGTAAGATATGAAAGAAAATCATATTCGCAACCTTTCCTCTGCCTGTCAAACGCCTCGTCAGCTCTGGGCGATACAGAAAGTGCCCCGAGGAGGCGGGTCTACGTAGCAGTTAAGCCAATTGCTAATTTAAGATATGAATGTATGACATAAAATGTAGCCAATCAGCGATCTTAAATCGAATCCAAGGAGGGCGATTATTTTATCGCCCCAAGCTCGCCCCTGATAAAATAAGGACCGGGCTCCAGTGGCGCCATTTTTACTAGACGACAATGGCGAGCGCAAACGTTACTCCTCCAAGACCCAACCTTAACTCGGTGAAATCTCTCCTCCAAGATCCGTTTGAGAGGAGAACTTTGTCAGAGAAAGTTCGGGTGAAAGAGCTGGGCCCAGATCAACCTGACCTCTCAATCAGACAGCAGGCTAGCGAGAAAGGGAAGCAGTATATGCGCGGCTTCTCCCGTAGCTGGTACACCAGGAAGGCTTGGCTAGCTGGGTGCACTGATGCTAATGCTTTATTTTGCTTTCCGTGCTTGCTTTTTAAAACGACGGGGTCAGATTCAGCATGGACAGGTACCGGAGTGAGGGATATGAAGCACCTGTCAGAGAAGGTAAAGAAACATGAGAACACCAGGGCACACATGGACAACTCTGTAAAGCTAGCTGTATTAGGAAGGGTGAACATTGCTACGCAGCTGGATGACGGCCACAGGATTGCGGTGAGGAAACACAATGAGGAGGTGGATAAAAACAGGCACATTCTATCCAAAATTATCGATTGTGTGAAGTTCTGTGGGGCTTTTGAGTTGGCCTTGCGTGGGCACGAGGAGACTGACTCCTCGGACAACCCCGGCATTTTCGGGGCCTTAGTGGATTTTGTTGCCTCCCTCGACAGTGTGCTGGAGGAGCACCTGAAGACAGCTACCGTTTTTAAGGGCACGTCAAAGACGATACAGAACGAGCTGTTGGACTGTATGCTGTCAGTGCTTAAGGATTACATCCTGGAGGAAGTAAAGAGTGCTGATTTTATCGCCATTCAAGCTGACGAGACGACTGACGTTTCCACCCACTGCCAGTTGGTGCTTGTGATACGCTACATCGATGCTAAAAGTAACGTCCAAGAGCGTTTTTTCGAGTTCATTTTGATCGAGAACGCAACCGCCGACACCATCGCTACAGCGCTGCTGGAGAGGCTCAGCACCATACTCTCACATGGACAAAAGGCCAAACTTATTGCCCAGGCTTACGACGGAGCAAGTGTGATGAGGGGAGCCACCGGCGGAGTGCAGCGTAAAATAGTGGATGTGTACGAAAATGCGCACTACGTCCACTGCTATGCACATCAGCTGAACCTCATCATGCAGCAGGCTACTTCACGCATCCCCAGGATCGGCACTTTCTTTTCCGACCTTGCAGGATTTTCTGCTTTCTTCTCCAGGTCTCCCAAGCGAACCACCGTGCTTGACGAAGTGGTTGCGCATAGACTCCCCAGAGCCTCTACAACACGGTGGAACTTCCACAGTCGCGCTGTAAACACTGTGTACGAGTACAGGGATGACCTCCTAACGTGTTTCCAGACCATCAGAGACTCTGGGAACTTTGATGCCCCGACTGTCAGAGAGGCGGGGGGCTTTGTGAGGATGCTCGAAGACGAGGCTTTCTGTTTTTTCCTGGCACTGTTCCACAAGATCATGCCAAATGTGGACATGCTTTTCAGCCAGCTGCAGAAGAGGAACATCGACCCTGTCTTCATTAAAGCACTTGTCCAGAGGTTCACAGACAGCATGCTAACAATCAGGTAAATAACTATATTTACTATTGGCTGATAAAGATGTTGTTAGAAAGATGAATAGTTCACTTACAACAGTTTAAAAGCCTAAATGTGTCTGGTCATCAAAGTGAGTGATTATCATAGAGCCGTCACAATTATATTTGTTTTAGTATTTTAAAAGGAAAGAGAAGACACAATCAGACGTTGATAATAATGCAGGAAAGTACTACACAGTTTGTAATAATTATTCAGGTGTCCACCAGGTCAATTTCTAGAAGAGGCCTAGTTGTTATTGAAGATTAACTTTATTGCTAAGTGCACAGCAGAACAAAATGATGTTGCATCCC
The DNA here is from genome assembly GCA_031479575.1 of Coregonus ussuriensis. Classification (NCBI taxonomy): domain Eukaryota; kingdom Metazoa; phylum Chordata; class Actinopteri; order Salmoniformes; family Salmonidae; genus Coregonus; species Coregonus ussuriensis. The sequence continues at coordinate 37,655,249 of CM062475.1, forward strand.
TCTCACAAATGTAATAGAAAAAGGCTTTAAAACGTAATAACATCAGTTAATTATGTACATCACAGGTTAAAAGCAGTTACTAGACATAGTTTGTGTGTATATACACACTATCTGTCTGTCTGTCTGTCTGTCTGTCTGTCTGTCTGTCTATATATATATATATATATATATATATATATATATATATATATATATATATATATATAAAAGTCACTGGTTGTGTGTTGAGGGGGAATTACAGTGAGTTAAGAAGTCTGATTACAAGTTATCAAATTAAACTTTATTTTTTGGACCCAGGGCCTCAATTCCCTCTTTGTGTGGGGACAGCGCATCTGACGAGCAGCAACAGCCCATCAAGCGACGGAGGATGCTGGGACCAGGAGAACAACAGAGGTTGGCTATAGAGGTAAGTTGTGATGTAATTGTCAGTGTTTCCCCCTAGAACTTTTTTCAGGCCTGGTAGTATGTAGCCAAAACCCTGAACAATCAGCACCTTGGTAATCATATACTTGAGTTGGACATAGGCATGTGTCAGTCAGGATCACTTGCATCAAAATAGCTTAATTGCAAATTAAAGCTGATGATGTATCTTTTACAGGTATGTGATACCATCCTGAGTCATGCCAAAGAGAGGTTCTCCTTCACCCAGCACCTCATCAGCGCAACACTATTGCACGGAGAGTTGTTCCCACAACACAGTGTGAAGTTCCCCGATACAGCGCTTGAAACAACCGTGGAGGCGTACCCCATGTTGAACAAGGCCAAGCTCAAAACCGAACTGTCCCTCATCTATGAGAACAGTGAGTTCAAGGCTTGTAGTGGTGCAGTGCCCCTGTACCAGTTCTTCATGGAGAACAACCTTCAGAGCACTTTCACAGAGACTGCCAGCCTCCTCAAGATCCTCATCACCACACCCATGACAACTGCTGAGTCAGAAAGGTGCTTCTCTACACTGAAAAGGATCAAGACCTTCCTGAGAAACAGCATGACACAGGATCGCCTGAACGCTCTGGCCATGCTCTCCATGGAGAAGAAACTTGTCAGGGACATTCCTGACTTTAATCAAAGGGTCATTGAGAGGTTTGCCACTCAGAAGGACAGACGGGCAAAATTCCTGTACAAATAAGATGACAGACACACACACACAGAGCAGCTCTGGCCGCATGTTTCTTTGTATATAGTTGACCTTAGCATAAAAAATCCAGTTATATATGGTACTCTAGAAAGTCTTAATAGTGTCTTTGCTAATATTACTGTATATATGTTGTTTTGTATCAATTAATTGTTGCAGTTCTGGAGCACATTAACAATTAGTCACATTTAGTATGATCATAAAATACTGTATGCTATTCTTCCAGTCAAAGGTTTGAGTTCATCCACTTGATATCCATTTCTATATTATACATCCTTTTATACAGTGTAAGATTTCCTATAAACTTTATAATAATTTCATGTTATTGTCCACTTTCCACTCTGTTCTGACAGCATGCCTGTTGCGTTGCCTGTTTACTACCAATGGTGAAAAGTTCACTTTAAATGCAAATGAAAGGCTTGGGTTTGTGTAATATGTTTTTGTGTAAGAATGCCTCAACTTTTTAATATTGGCATTAAATAATTACTGAATGTTTCACTGAGCACTGCTGTCCTGCAGTTTGTGTTAAAATATATCGCGATGGTTACAGGAAAAAAAAAGTATGGCACAGCCCCACCGAGAATATTTTTCACCAGCCGCCACTGGTTATGAGCAAACATATATTGTGTTAGGGGGAGTAAGTAACCACACAAAATAAGCAAAATAAAGTATTCTCACTTTAGCTCAAGCTATTCTAACAATCTCCAGGGCATTGCATTAGCTAAATTACAGTTTTTATCTTTTAGTTGGAAGCCCACAAATAGCTGACTTAACATAATGGTGTAAATCCAATTTTGTATTGATTGGCAGCCTAGGATTCACAGGGGCCATTTGACAAGCTCTCATCCTATTATGCAGCCTGGTTATTTAGCAGGGGGGAGATGAGGCTTGTGTGTGTGTGTGTGTGTGTGTGTGTTTGTGCGCGCGTTTGTGCGTGCGTGCTTGAGTGAGTGCGTGTGTGTGTTAGTTATTTAGTAGGGGGGAGGTGAGGCATTTGGCTGGGAGTAATTAGCTAAGCCCATGGCTTTGGAAATGTAATTGCAGGTACAGTAGAACCCATTTCACAATGGGACAACTGATGCATTACGCAGTGTGTGTTTGTGTTTGTGTTTGTGTGTGTGTGTGTGTGTGTGTGTGTGTGTGTGTGTGTGTGTGTGTGTGTGTGTGTGTGTGTGTGTGTGTGTGTGTGTGTGTGTGTGTGTGTGTGTGTGTGGGTGGGTGGGTGGGTGGGTGGGTGGGTGGGTGGGTGTGTGGGACTAATGAACTACAGTAGAAGCTTGCGTCTCTAAGCACAGACCAAGGGTCTTATCGCCAGTCATTGCAAATGCTTCTCTGCACAGCTTCCAGAGGTTCTGAAACGCAGTCAAGCAGTGAATTTCAAACACAGATTCAACAACAAAGACCAGGGATGTTTTCCAATGCCTCGCAAAGATGGACACCTATTGGTAGATGGGTAAAAAAATAAAAAAGCAGACATTACACTTTGGATGGTGTATCAATACATCCAGTAATTACAAAGATACAGGCGTCCTTCCTAACTCAGTTGCCGGAGAGGAAGGAAATCGCTCAAGGATTTCACCTATGAGGCCAATGGTGACTTTGAAAACAGTTACAGAGTTTAATGGTTGTGATAGGAGAAAACTGAGGATGGATCAACAACATTGTAGTTACTCCACAATACTAACCTAATTGACTGAGTGAAAAGAAGGAAACCTGTACAGAATACAACTAATTCCAAAACATGCATCCTGATTGCAACAAGGCACTAAAGAAATACTGCAATAACTGTGGCAAAGCAATTCACTTTTTGTCCTGAATACAAAGCGCTATATTTGAGAAAAATCCAATACAACACATTACTGAGCACCACTCTCCATATTTTCAAGCATAGTGGTGGCTGCATCATGTTATGGGTATGCTTATAATCGTTAAGGACTGGGGACTGGAAATGGAATGGAGCTAAGCACAGGCAAATTCCTAGAGGAAAACCTGGTTCAGTCTGCTTTTCCACCAGACACTGGGAGATGAATTCACCTTTCAGCAGGACAATAACCTAAAACACAAATCTACACTGGAGTTGCTTACCAAGACGACTTCGAATGTTCCTGAGTGGCCTAGTTACAGTTTTGACTTAAATTGTCTTGAAAGTCTTTGGCAAGACTTGAAAATGGCTGTCTACCAATGATCAACAACCAACTTGACAGAGCTTGAATAATGTGCAAATACTGGTGGTCCCTGCACGCACGACCCACGTGGAGTTCCAGGTCTCCGGCAGCCTCTGGAACTGCCGTTCTGCGGCCAACAAGGCAGAGTTCATCTCAGCCTATGCTACCCTCCAGTCCCTCGACTTCTTGGCACTGACGGAAACATGGATTACCACTGAAAACACTGCTACTCCTACTGCTCTTTCCTCGTCTGACCATGTGTTCACGCATACCCCGAGAGCATCTGGTCAGCGGGGTGGTGGCACAGGAATCCTCATCTCTCCCAAGTGGACATTCTTTCTTTTTCCCCTGACCCATCTGTCTATCTCCTCATTTGAATTCCATGCTGTCACAGTCACTAGCCCATTCAAGCGTAACATCCTTGTCATTTATCGCCCTCCAGGTTCCCTTGGAGAGTTCATCAATGAGCTTGATGCCTTGATAAGTTCCTTTCCTGAGGATGGCTCACCCCTCACAGTTCTGGGTGACTTCAACCTCCCTACGTCTAACTTTGACTCATTTCTCTCTGCCTCCTTCTTTCCACTCCTCTCCTCTTTTGACTTCACCCTCTCACCGTCCCCCCCTACTCACAAGGCAGGCAATACGCTTGACCTTATCTTTACTAGATGCTGTTTTTCTACTAATCTCACTGCAACTCCCCTCCATGTCTCCGACCACTACTTTGTATCCTTTTCTCTCTCGCTCTCCTCCAACACTACTCACTCTGCCCCTACTCAGATGGTAATGCGCCGTCGCAACCTTCGCTCTCTCTCTCCCGCTACTCTCTCCTCTTCCATCCTATCGTCTCTTCCCTCTGCTCAATCCTTCTCCCTCCAATCTCCTGATTCTGCCTCCTCAACCCTCCTCTCCTCCCTTTCTGCATCCTTTGACTCTCTATGTCCCCTATCCTCCCGGCCGGCTCGGTCCTCCCCTCCTGCTCCGTGGCTTGACGACTCTTTACATTTTCTTCATCTGTTTCTGCTGCTAAAGCCACTTTCTACCACTCTAAATTCCAAGCATCTGCCTTTAACCCTAGGAAGCTCTTTGCCACCTTCTCCTCCCTGCTGAATCCTCCTCCCCCTCCCCCCCTCCTCCCTCTCTGTGGATGACTTCGTCAACCATTTTGAAAAGAAGGTTGACGACATCCGATCCTCGTTTGTTAAGTCAAATGACACTGCCGGTCTTGCTCATACTGCCCTAGCCTATGCTTTGACTTCTTTCTCCCCTCTCTCTCCAGATGAAATCTTGCGACTTATGACGGCCGGCTGCCCAACAACCTGCCCGCTTGACCCTATCCCCTTCTCTCTTCTCCAGACCGTCTCCGGTGACCTTCTCCTTTACCTCACCTCGCTCATCAACTCATCCTTGACCGCTGGCTATGTCCCTTCCGTCTTCAAGAGAGCGAGAGTTGCACCCCTTCTCAAAAAACCAACACTCGATCCCTCTGATGTCAACAACTACAGACCAGTATCCCTTCTTTCTTTTCTCTCCAAAACTCTTGAGCGTGCCGTCTCTAGCGAACTCTCTTGCTATCTCTCTCAGAATGACCTTCTTGATCCAAACCAGTCAGCTTTCAAGACTGGTCATTCAACTGAGACTGCTCTTCTCTGTGTCACGGAGGCTCTCCGCACTGCTAAAGCTAACTCTCTCTCCTCTGCTCTTGACCTCCTGTCTGCTGCCTTTGATACTGTGAACCATCAGATCCTCCTCTCCACCCTCTCCGAGTTGGGCATCTCCGGCGCGGCTCACTCTTGGATTGCGTCCTACCTGACCGGTCGCTCCTACCAAGTGGCGTGGCGAGAATCTGTCTCCGCACCACGTGCTCTCACCACTGGTGTCCACCAGGGCTCAGTTCTAGGCCCTCTCCTATTCTCGCTATACACCAAGTCACTTGGCTCTGTCATATTCTCACATGGCCTCTCCTATCATTGCTACGCAGACGACACACAACTAATCTTCTCCTTTCCCCCTTCTGATAACCAGGTGGCGAATCGCATCTCTGCATGTCTGGCAGACATATCAGTGTGGATGACGGATTACCACCTCAAGCTGAACCTTGGCAAGACGGAGCTGCTGTTCCTCCCGGGGAAGGACTGCCTGTTCCATGATCTCGCCATCACGGTTGACAACTCTGTTGTGTCCTCCTCCCAGAGTGCGAAGAACCTTGGCGTGACCCTGGACAACACCCTGTTGTTCTCCGCTAACATCAAGGCGGTGACCCGATCCTGTAGGTTCATGCTCTACAACATTCGGAGAGTACGACCCTGCCTTACACAGGAAACGGCACAGGTCCTAATCCAGGCACTTGTCATCTCCCGTCTGGATTACTGCAACTTGCTGTTGGCTGGGCTCCCTGCCTGCGCCATTAAACCCCTACAACTCATCCAGAATGCCGCAGCCCATCTGGTGTTCAACCTTCCCAAGTTCTCTCACGTCACCCCGCTCCTCCGCACACTCCACTGGCTTCCATTTGAAGCTCGCATCTGCTACAAGACCATGGTGCTTGCCTACGGTGCTGTGAGGGGAACGGCACCTCCATACCTTCAGCCTCTGATCAGTCCCTACACCCAAACAAGGGCATTGCGTTCATCCACATCTGGCCTGCTGGACCCCCTACCTCTGCGGAAGCACAGTTCCCGCTCAGTCAAAACTGTTCGCTGCTCTGGCACCCCAATGGTGGAACAAGCTCCCTCATGACGCTAGGACTGCGGAGTCACTCACCACCTTCTGGAGACACTTGACACAGTGGTTATCCCACTGGCTATAAGGTGAATGCACCAATTTGTAAGTCGCTCTGGATAAGAGCGTCTGCTAAATTACGTAAATGTAAATGTAAATGTAAGATAACTGTAGGAATATGGAAGATAATGTCATTATTAAACTTCTACACCCCCAGGTCATTGTGGATGACTATAGTATAATTAAACAATAAGGCCCAAGGGGGTGTGGTACATGGCCAACATAACATGGTTAAGGGCTGTTCTTAGGCACGATGATGAGTTGATCACTTGAATCCGCTGTGTAGTGCTAAGGTAAAAACTAAAATGTGCACCCCTTTGAGTCCCAAGGAGCAGGACCGAGAACCACTGCTCTTCATTGGGACATCTTCATCTGCAGACAGGGCTTTCACAGCTGTCTGTATTTGAGGACAGAAAACATCACAATAAACAGACTTCATTAAACTCAAATTAGACAGCACTGAATGTTATGTTACTATTATCTCTGTCCTCACTTCTTGGGACTGGAACTACACAAAACGTACCTGCACTATCCAGAACAGCCTAATGTTACTATCTCCCTTGTTTGACTGTTGGGGCTGCTATCCTTTCACCCTCCTCCATGGCTGTTAGCTAGCAAACTACAAATACATTTGGAGTTTGTTTTTTACAATGATAATTACATCGAGATAGCTAGCTAATATGAAGTTCGGTAGCTGTTGAAATTTAATTAACTTAGCTAGCTCTACAGTATGTAAAGTTGGCTAGATAGCTAGCAAGTTACGTTAGCAGCTCATTTGAGTTAGCCTGCACTGTAACGTTAGCTAGTTAGGTAATAATACATGTTTTTTTTTTACATTTTCGAAATGTATTTACTTACTTGAATAGGTTCTCCCAGCCATGTGGACGATTGGAAACAGGGCAGTAATGTTTGTTTGTCACCAGAGCATATTACTATTTGCCTGTGAACAGAGCCGGCCCTGGACGTTCTGCCTCACCTCCCCACATATTTCTCAATGTCTAACCAGTGTCTTGTTTGCGACACTGTTTGCAAATAATTACATCATAGACATCCTTATGAATCTAAGCATGGCACTTTCAAAAGTTACCTTTCCAGCCAGACAGAGGCTCTACCGACGCAGATTTCAGCTTCAACTGCTGGCTACTCCTCCGTTGTATAACCCAACAACAGAAGTGCTTTCCTAAAAGCTGCCTGGGTTTAAACAAACATATTCTCTTTTCAGAAAGAGAAAAGCTCAATGAATAGGGATAGAATAGCAAGGTCCGTTTTTTTTTTTAAGCTCCTCGAATATTATGGGCTGCAGCTCAGCTTCAGAATGTCATAAAGAGGAATCGATATATCCCCATATGCATCAGAGTCATGTCTTCCTGGGGCATTTCAGAGCTTGTTTCTACCATGAGGCATCGCCGAGTTGAGCCTTGTAGAACGCTTGATATCATTTGGATACGTTTTATGCATTTATTTCAAAATATAAAGCAAACAATAGATATCCTTTTTGCCCTTTTCTTTAACAAAGGGTATGTGATACCCTCACTCAATTCGAGCCCTGGTTTTAACCAAACACACCAAGCCCTTCCCAGGCACCGAGGTATTTAATAAGTGCATGCGACAGTTTTGGAGTATTTGGCCAAACCGACATCTATGGATAGCATAATTCTGTCTGTCAGACAGGTAGGCTTACCACTTATTTTTTGGAATAGGAAGAAATAGGTTCCAATTATATATGTAATTCTATGATTATGCCCATAAAAAGTTTTGGTGCACGCGTGCACATATAGGTCAGAAGGGAATTTGACTTTAACAGTTTTGGTGCACGCGTTAACCCCGTGCATCGGAGAGTTACAATGTTGCTATCACTTTGCAGCCAACTACCTATAGTAGGAAACCGAGTTTCTTATTAATAATATGCCACCTGTGATCCCACATGGCACGATCCCATAGTTGTTACAATTACAATAAAAATAACACTATTATATAACATATTTAACATATATTTTTAATATTCCTGTAGAACTGTAAAAAAAAAGAGTGAGATCATTTGAGCTTTAGAAACAAGTGCTTTCATAAATGCATGGCGGGCCTCGTTTTCCTGGAGCAGCGTAAAATAAGCTTTATGTCAATGACCCAGCCTTAAAGAATTTAGTTTATTTACATAGCGAATTTGATTGTCCAACATCAGTTTCAGCATTTATTTATTTAGTCTCCGCCTAGAGTGGTCTTTCCTCTGCAGTCAGCGATGTTTTTTTTTTTTTTTTGGGGGGGGGGGGAGAGAGAGAGAGAGAGAGATATATTAGGATGTAGTCTATTTAAATCTAAAACATACAAAGTAAACAGGTGATAGATCATTGAGTAATCTTACAAATGAATGCGAGTGTATGATCAACGCTTACCTTTTATTCAAAGACAAGTTGACTCGCCTGGCCTTCCTGGCAGCAAAAGCATGCACTGCTTGTTGGAGGTTGATTTTGTAAGGCAACTCGTGCTCAATTGATATGGTGGCGAGTCTATTGAGTCTCTCTTGACTCATAGTAGAGCGCGGGTAGTTTTTGATGAGTTTGAGCTCGGAGAATGTGCGCTCTCCACTTGCCACTGTCACGGGGAGTGTGAGAAGAACTCTCAGGGCAACAAAGGCATTGGGATACCATGAAGGAGGCCATTTGGTGTCTGGATATGTACTCCAGTGCGTCGAGTGGTTTTGCCTCACTGTCCAGTCTCCTGCTCAAGACTTTGAGCTCATTACACTGATATTTTGCGTCGATGTCCCTGGAATCGGTGTATGTAAGGGCCCTCTCCAGTGTGGCGCAGTTCCTGGTAAGTGCTGCAGTGTCCATGTCCTTGATGGTGGGGGTGTTATACAGGATGCTAAAAGTACTGCTGTGCTTTTCGAGCTGCGTAAAGCGCTCGTTGACGGACTGGATAGCAGAATCAAGAATCTGATTAAAGAAATGTACTTTTCTGCTGAGGGTCAGTCACAGGCTCATCCTCTCCCTCGTAGCCAAACAGACTCCTCTTCTTCCTGGGACGGACCGTGGGCTGCACTGGGAAATAGGGCTCAATACCCATCTCCTCTGCCGACTATTGCGCTTGCTAAAGCGCCAGCGAAAGCTGCATCGGAGCGGTAGTCTTGGAGGAATACCCTGGTTGAGTTCAGTTGAGCCACTGCTAGTGAAATGTTAAAACTCACCGCCTGCAAACTCTTACTGGTGATGTTCACTTCGAACAAGATGTCATGCCAAACGACCACTGCGCACATGAAGCCAAAGTTGTTCATCTTGGCGGCAATGCTGTTTGCCTCCAACCTTGTATAAATGTATAAATCTATTGGATGGAGTTTAAAAAACTCAGCCGCCTCCAAGCAACACCATGCTGCATCAAAGAGAACCAGGTTCAGCTAGTGCGCGCTGCATTGCACAAAAAAAGGCCCTCGGATTGACATCCTGCGCTCTCTTTTGAACTCTGCTGTGTCTCCCCCGCATATTCGCCTCGTTGTCATACCCCTGCCCTCTCATGTCCATGATGGCGATGTCATGTTTCTGTAGTTTTGAGATGAGCAACTCGGTCATGCCCGCCCCCATTGCATCAAGCTGTTCACTAAACTCCAGGAAGTGCTCTCTCGTGCGCACTGACCCACCATCCTCGGTTGAAACAAAACGCACCACCATGGTCATCTGCTCTGTTTTGCTCTTGTCTGGTGTGCAGTCCAAAATTATAGAAACATATTTGGCTGCTTTTAGATCACTGCACACTGTCTGCTGGATCTCTTGTGCCAGCATGTCAATGATTTCGTTCTGGATTCTTTTACCGAGGTAGTGCACGTGTTTCTTTGGACTGTACTCTCCTTACATGCTCCTTCATGATTCCATCAAAGATACCCAGCATTTCCACAAACTTCAGAAAGGTCCTATTATTTGGCTCGTTCAGCCTATCGGTGGTCCCACGTAACGCAATGTTCTGGGTGGCCATTACGCGTATCAGGGCTATGAGCCTCTGCAGCACCTGCTGCCAGTGGAGAGTCTCTCCGTCAATAGCCGGTTGGGCTTGGGCATCGATAGTTTGCTTGGGCACCAGCCTGATCTCCAGCTCCTTCCACCTTTGTAAACTATCTACGTGGTCATGCGACTTCTCATGCGAGCTGAGGAGGTGGCACAGATTTTTGCCTGGGAGTTGGATTTAGCAGCAGCATCACCACTGTCGTCGGGGACAGGGAACGACGAATCTGAGTCCGGGTCCAAGATAGTAGGGTCTTCGCCGGCATTGTTTGGAGGTGTGGCTAGGCCTGGTGCAACCACCTGTTCTTGTCCAGCCAGAGAACTGTCATCATCAGTGGAAGTGCATGGCTCGGACTCCTCCGGTTTGCCCTCTTCGCTGCTAGAATCAGCGAACGCGGGCTCGTTGTTCTCGGCGAATGAATGGCCTGTCCTCGGAGGCTGATGGACATTGCTGCATGCTGATCAATTTCAGCAGCGAATTTCTTTGGTGCCTCTTTACTAATAAAAACGTTTTTTTTTTTTTTATATTTGCTTCCTGATGGTTTTTGTCTCTTAGACATGGTAGCAAATTGTTTCAAATCTCTATAGCTTACTTTTAGCTAAAAATAAATTCACTAGTAGTAGCTAGCTACCATTAACAGGCTAGGTTAGCTACTGCCTAAAACCCCAAACAGCAAGCAATGCAGATGTGCTGTAGAAGCACGGTGGCTAGGAAAAACTCTCTAGAAAGGCTGGAGTCAAGGAAGAAACCTAGAGAGGAACCAAGCTCTGAGTACATGGCCATTAAGGCCAGATTGTTCTTCAAGATGATAAAACATTCATAGATGACCAGCAGGGTCAAATAATAATCACAGTGGTTGTAGAGGGTGATCACGGGAAGATGACCTCAGTGACTCAACCCACTCAAGTGACGCACCCCTCCTAGGGACGGCATGGAAGAGCACTAGTAAGCCAGTGACTCAGCCCCGTAACAGGATCAGAGGCAGAGAATCCCAGTGGAAAGTCGGGAGCCAGCTAGGCAGAGACAGCAAGTGCGATTCGTTGCTCCAGTGCCTTGCCGTTCACCTTCGCACCCCTGGGCCAGACTACAGTCAATCATAGGACCTACAGAAGAGATGAGTCTTCAGTAAAGACTTAAAGGTCGAGACCGAGTCTGCGTCTCTCACATGGATAGGCAGACCATTCCATAAAAATAGAGCTCTATAGGAGAAAGCCCTACCTCCAGCTGTTTGCGTAGAAATTCTAGGGACAATAAGGAGGCCTGCGTCTTGTGACCGTAGCGTACATGTAGGTATGTACGGCAGGACCAAATCAGAGAGATAGGTAGGAGCAAGACAATGTAATGCTTTGTAGGTTAACAGTAAAACCTTGAAATCGCCCTAGCCTTAACAGGAAGTCAGTGTTGAGAGGCTAGCACTGGAGTAATATTATCCAATTTTTGGGTTCTAGTCAAGATTCTAGCAGCTGTGTTTAGCACTAACTGAAGTTTTTTTAGTGCTTTATCCGGGTAGCCGGAGAGTACAGCATTGCAGTAGTCTAATCTGGAAGTGACAAAAGCATGGATTAGCTTTTAAAAGCTTCCCTTGATATATTATTGATATGTTCGTTAAAAAAGAGATCAAGGTTCAGAGTAAGCTGAGGTCCTTCACAGTTTGAAATGACTGTACAACCATCAAGATTCATTGTCAGATCCAACAGCATATCTCTTTGTTTCTTGGGACCTAGAACTATCATCTCTGTCATCCACTTCCTTATGTCTGAAACACAGGCTTCCAGGGTAGGCAATTTTGGGACTTCACCATGTTTCAGCGAAATGTACAGCTGTGTGTCATCCGCATAGCAGTGAAAGTTGACATTGTGTTTTCGAATTACATCATCAAAAGGTAGAATACAGTATATAGTGAAAACAATAGTGGTCCTAAAACGGAACCTTGAGGAACACCGAAACGTACAATTGATTTGTCAGAGGAAAAAACATCCACAGAGACAAACTGATTTCTTTCCGACAGATAAGATCTAAACCAGGCAAGAACTTGTCTGTGTAGACCAATTAGGGTTTCCAATCTCTCCAAAATAATGTGGTGATCGATGGTGTCAAAAGCGGCACTAAGGTCAAGGAGCACGAGGACAGATGCAGAGCTTTTTAATTTTTTTATTTCCTTTATTACTTTCCAACCCCACCACCCGTTCCCCTACTTGGAGTAAACTAGTGAACAACAATGCTTAGGCCTCTACTTACAGCTTATACCTACTATCTACATTTTATGGACACAGTCAATTTTACATTAATTATATTTTGTTTGTTTTTACTCCTGAACTTCCTCTACCCTCAACCTCTCTGATCATTTTCATGATGTCCATCCGGTTTGCTTCTATATGCCATATCTTTCTAACTGTGCTCTTTCACAAAAGCTCTCAACCTATAACCTATATACTTATTATGGACACAGTATGCTTTACATTAGTTATCTTTGTTGTTATTAGTTGTTGTTAGTTGTTATTAATCCCATCCTTCAACTCCATTCAACACCACCCATCTATCTCTTAACCCCATCCATATTGGATTTCTATTTGCCATATATTTTTCATCTGTACTGTGATGTTTTACAAAAGTTCTGAACCCTTCTATTCTCATTGTTTCTACAGATTGTAAATTGAAAATAAACATATTTGCTAAAAGTATTATTATATTGTTGATTGATTGACTATGACTTTTCAGATCCCCCAGTAGTGCTATGCTATCTGCAGGGTTAGCTCCAGGTAAATATTGCAGTCCTTTAGCCATTCCTGGACCTGTGTCCAAAAACAAGCTACAAATGGACAGTACCAAAACAAATGATCTAATGATTCTATCTCTTCGCAACAAAATCTGCAGAGCTGGGAAGATTGTATCCCCCATATAAATAACATTCTATTGGTAGCAAGAATTTTATATAATAATTTACATTGAGTTTTGAATCCGGCGTCATTTTGCATATCAGTTCATAAAAACTATGCCATGGAATCAGTACGTCAAAAATCTCTTCCCATCTATTTTGCAATCTATATGGGACGGCTGTCAATCCTTTGGTCCTTAAATGAAACTGGTATACTTTTTAATTTATCACAATTTTCTTTAACCAATTATGTTCTTTAATACAGGGCCGACAGACAAGTTCCTTACTTTTTCCCCCTTCCACTTTCCTCTTCCATTTTTGCGGTAATGCTGCAATTATTTGGTTGTAAATTTGGGTAGAGCAGACATTTCCATATGTTTTTGTTAGCTGCATGTGCGACATAACTTCACTAGTCCTACCTATGATATAATTTATGAAGATTATACCTTTTTTAAACATAATTTGTTTTAGTTTTTTTTTATCAATTAGTATATTTGAATGTAACCACAATATTTGTTGCATTATTTGTTCTGTCGTTTCTGGAGGATTAAATTGAAATTGCAACCAACTTTCTATGCCTTGTTTTAGAAATAGTGGTATTTGGGAGATTATTTCCTTTTTGTAATCTGAATAAAGGGAAAAAGGCCATTCTTGAACATTGGGTGAGACAAGCTTACTAATTTGCTAGAGAACCAGTTCGGATTTAAGTATAACTTTTGTATGACTGAAGCTTTTAGTGATAGGTCTAATGCTTTAATATTTAATAATTTCTGTCCTACGAATTCATATACATTTTTATAAATAGGCCCATTTAATTTTGTCTGGCTTGCCGTTCCAAATAAAATGGAATATTGTTTTCTCATATAATTTTAAAAACTGTTCGCTAGGCGTAGGCAAGACCATAAGCAAATAGGTAAAAAAAATCTGTCTGATTAGAATGAATAACGTCCGACAATAACTTTTTTATTCTATGCGTTATACATTTTGCTAGAACCTTTGCATCACAACACTGAAGTGTAAGGGGTATCCATTTATTTTAATGGACTGGATCTTTATATTTTCCACTTGTATCCTGTTTCAGTAATAATGAAATCAGACCTTCTTCTTGAGTGTCTGATAATCCACCATTTACATAGGAGTGGATAAAACATGCTAATAACAGTCCTTTGAGTATATAAAAAAAGGTTTGGTATACCTCGACTGGTATGGCATCCAACCCTGGATTTTTCCCGGATTTAAAGTCTTTAATTGCATCCAGAAGTTCCTCTTCTGTAATTTCACCTTCACATAAGTCTTTCTGTATGGCTGTTAATTTTACATTATCAATAGAAAACAATCTCTACAATTAGCTTCAGTTAGAGGAGATGGAGGCGACTGAGACAAAAAACATATGCTTAAAGTACTTTGTTTCCTCCTTCAAAATATACTTTGGTGAATCATGGGTGACTCTGTCATTTGTAACCAGTTTCAGTAAATTATTTTTGGTAGCATTTCTATGTTGAATATTAAAAAAGAATTTGGTGCATTTTCCCCCATATGCTATCCAGTTTGCTTAATTTTTTATAATATATTACACTTGATCTTTCTTGAATAAGTTTATCCATTTCTTTTTGTTTTTCCTCTAATTTATTCTGAGCCTCTATGTTACAGTTTTTATTGCTATCTACCTGTTCTGTTAGACCTTCTATTTCCTTTGTTAGTATCGACTCTTTTGACCTAAATTGGTTTTGTTTTCGAGATGAGTACTGAATTGTATGGCCTCTAAAGGCACATTTAAAAGTGTCCCATACAATAAGGGGATTTGCTGTTCCTATGTTATGTCGGAAAGAAAACAGTTATAAATTCCTCTGTCCTAGTTAAAAACAAGTTATCATCCAATAGGCTTTGATTAAATGTCCAATATCCTTGCCCACGTGGAAATTCAGTAAGAGTAATGTACAGTGGGGAGAACAAGTATTTGATACACTGCCGATTTTGCAGGTTTTCCTACTTACAAAGCATGTAGAGGTCTGTAATTTGTATCATAGATACACTTCAACTGTGAGAGACGGAATCTAAAACAAAAATCCAGAAAATCACATTGTATGATTTTTAAGTAATTAATTTGCATTTTATTGCATGACATAAGTATTTGATCACCTACCAACCAGTAAGAATTCCGGCTCTCACAGACCTGTTAGTTTTTCTTTAAGAAGCCCTCCTGTTCTCCACTCATTAGCTGTATTACCTGCACCTGTTTGAACTCGTTACCTGTATAAAAGACACCTGTCCACACACTCAATCAAACATACTCCATACTCCAACCTCTCCACAATGGCCAAGACCAGAGAGCTGTGTAAGGACATCAGGGATAAAATTGTAGACCAGCACAAGGCTGGGATGGGCTACAGGACAATAGGCAAGCAGCTTGGTGAGAAGGCAACAACTGTTAGCGCAATTATTAGAAAATGGAAGAAGTTCAAGATGACGGTCAATCACCCTCGGTCTGGGGCTCCATGCAAGATCTCACCTCGTGGGGCATCAATGATCATGAGGACGGTGAGGGATCATCCCAGAACTACACGACAGGACCTGGTCAATGACCTGAAGAGAGCTGGGACCACAGTCTCAAAGAAAACCATTAGTAACACACTACGCCGTCATGGATTAAAATCCTGCAGCGCATGCAAGGTCCCCTTGCTCAAGCCAGCGCATGTCCAGGACCGTCTGAAGTTTGCCAATGACCATCTGGATGATCCCGAGGAGGAATGGGAGAAGGTCATGTGGTCTGATGAGACAAAAATAGAGCTTTTTGGTCTAAACTCCACTCGCCGTGTTTGGAGGAAGAAGAAGGATGAGTACAACCCCAAGAACACCATCCCAACCGTGAAGCATGGAGGTGGAAACATCATTCTTTGGGGATGCTTTTCTGCAAAGGGGACAGGACGACTGCACCGTATTGAGGGGAGGATGGATGGGGCCATGTATTGCGAGATCTTGGCCAACAACCTCCTTCCCTCAGTAAGAGCATTGAAGATGGGTTGTGGCTGGGTCTTCCAGCATGACAACGACCCGAAACACACAGCCAGGGCAACTAAGGAGTGGCTCCGTAAGAAGCATCTCAAGGTCCTGGAGTGGCCTAGCCAGTCTCCAGACCTGAACCCAATAGAAAATCTTTGGAGGGAGCTGAAAGTCTGTATTGCCCAGCGACAGCCCCGAAACCTGAAGGATCAGGAGAAGGTCTGTATGGAGGAGTGGGCCAAAATCCCTGCTGCAGTGTGTGCAAACCTGGTCAAGACCTACAGGAAACGTATGATCTCTGTAATTGCAAACAAAGGTTTCTGTACCAAATATTAAGTTCTGCTTTTCTGATGTATCAAATACTTATGTCATGCAATGAAATGCAAATGAATTACCTAAAATTCATACAATGTGATTTTCTGGATTTTTGTTTTAGATTCCGTCTCTCACAGTTGAAATGTACCTATGATAAACATTACAGACCTCTACATGCTTTGTAAGTAGGAAAACCTGCAAAATCGGCAGTGTATCAAATACTTGTTCTCCCCACTGTATATGCCAATTATATGATGGTCCGACCGCATTCTGTCCCCTATCAACACTTTTTAAACTTTTGTTGCCAACGAGAATGACATAAGAAAGAAGTCAAGACGACTAGCTTGATTGAGTCTCCGCCATGTATATCTCACTAGATCAGGATATTTAAGTCTCCATATATCTACTAGTTCTAATGTATCCATGACATTCACGATTTCCTTAAGAGCATGAGGGTGATAGTTTGTAGTGTGATTTCCTTTACGGTCCATTGAGCTATTTAAAACGTTATTATAATCTCCCACCATAATAATAGAGTATTGTATTGCTTGCAGGGTTGATCATTTATTATATATATTGTCAAAGAAGTGTGGATCATCATTATTTGGTCCAGAAAGGTTAATGAGCCATATCTGTTTATGGTCCTATAACATATTTAAAATAATCAATCTACCTTGAGGATCTGTTTGGACAATTTGCACATTCGAAATTACTGTTAATTAATGTCATCACCCCTTTTGAGTTTCTTTGCCGATGGGAGAAGTATATTTCGCACCCCCCCCCCCCCCCCCATTCATTTTTCCACGCAACTTCATCTAGAATTGTTGAATGAGTTTCCTGTAAATAATAGATATTATATTCCTTCTCTTTGAGCCATGTAAATATTGTTATTCTTTTCTTATTATCTGCTAAGCCATTACAATTATAACTGGCTATACTTATTTCACCACATACCATAATGAGATAGTTTCAAATCTATTTGTCATTATATATCTTTGTAAATTTACCAATAAAAAATGCTTGTGATTGAGTGTCCATATAGCTGTACCATGATATTTGCATTGCTACTAAGTAAACCTCCAATTGTTTTCCACTATTCCCCTGCTAAAGCCCCTCCCCATCCCAAGTTGGGCCGTCATCCCAGTGATTGGCATACCACCCCAGTTCCCCCAGATCCCTAGGCCCCCGAGAGGCAAGGACCCATCCATCGAAAACAGCACATAGTGCTACCCACAAAACAGAAGCAGGTCAACCGCCAAAAGCATTTCCAATGCTCTCACCTCAATATATACAGAGCCATGCAAAAGTATTCATCCCCCTTGGCATTTTTCCTATTTTGTTGCATTATAACCTGTAATTTAAATTGATTTTTATTTGGATTTCATGTAATGGACTTACACAAAATAGTCCAAATTGGTGAAGTGAAATGAAAAAAATTATTTGTTTCAAAAAATTATAAACAATAAATATGGAAAAGTGGTGCGTGCATATGTATTCACCCCCTTTGCTATGAAGCCCCTAAATAAGATCTGGTGCAACGAATTACCTTCAGAAGTCACATAATCAGTTAAATAAAGTCCACCTGTGTGCAATCTAAGTGTCACATGATCTCAGTATATATACACCTGTTCTGAAAGGCCCCAGAGTCTGCAACACCACTAAGCAAGGGGCAACACCAAGCAAACGGCACCATGAAAACCAAGGAGCTCTCCAAACAGGTCAGGGACAAAGTTGTGGAGAAGTACAGATCAGGGTTGGGTTATAAAAAAATATCAGAAACTTTGAACATCCCACGGAGCACCATTAAATCCATTATAAAAAAATTGAAAGAATATGGCAACAAACCTGCCAAGAGAGGGCCGCCCACCAAAACTCACGGACCAGGCAAGGAGGGCATTAATCAGAGAGGCAACAAAGAGACCAAAGATAACCCTGAAGGAGCTGCAAAGCTCCACAGCGGAGATTAGAGTATCTGTCCATAGGACCACTTTAAGGCGTACACTCCACAGAGCTGGGATTACGGTAGAGTGGCCAGAAAAAAGACATTGCTTAAAGAAAAAAATAAGCAAACACGTTTGGTGTTCACCAAAAGGCATGTGGGAGACTCCCCAAACATATGGAAGAAGGTACTCTGGTCAGATGAGACTAAAATGGAGCTTTATGGACATCAAGGAAAACGCTATGTCTGGTGCAAACCCAACACCTCTCATCACCCTGAGAACACCATTCCCAGAGTGAAGCATGGTGGTGGCAGCATCATGCTGTGGGGATGTTTTTCATCGGCAGGGACTGGGAAACTGGGCAGAATTGCAGGAATGATGGATGGCGCTAAATACAGGGAAATTCTTGAGAGAAACCTGTTTCAGTCTTCCAGAGATTTGAAACTGGGACTGAGGTTCACCTTCCAGCAGGAGAATTACCCTAAGCATGCTGCTAAAGCAACACTTGAGTGGTTTAAGGGGAAACATTTAAATGTCTTGGAATGGCCTAGTCAAAGCCCAGACCTCAATCCAATTGAGAATCTGTGGTATGACTTAAAGATTGCTGTACACCAGCGGAACCCATCCAATTTGAAGGAGCTGGAGCAGTTTTGCCTTGAAGAATGGGCAAAAATCCCAGTGGCTAGATGTGCCAATCTTATAGAGACATACCCCAAGAGACTTGCAGCTTTAATTGCTGCAAAAGGTGGCTCTACAAAGTATTGACTTTGGGAGGGTGAATAGTTATGCACACTCAGGTTTTCAGTTTTTTTGTCTTATTTCTTGTTTGTTTCATCCCCAAAAAATATTTTGCATCTTCAACGTTGTGTAGATCAAATGATACAAACCCCCCCAAAATCCATTTTAATTCCAGGTTGTAAGGCAACAAAATAGGAAAAATGCCAAGGGGGGTGAATATATATCTATTCAAATATCTTGCATATCTTCATCATTATCAATTAATATGCGTAATAATGTTGGCAGTTCATGCAAAGGATTGTTACCTATAACCCGGATTGCCATTGTATTACATAACATTTTTGTCAAGCAATTATTATTTTAGCAAACAATTATTGTGATTCATTCTATATTCTCTCTAACATCCTTACCCCCTTGCAACAGATGTGGGATGAACACACAAACACACACACATACTCTAACACACTCAACCCCTTTCCTCCACAATCAACCATAAGATCAGATGCTCAATGGTTGTTACATCCCAGAGCCTAACTCAAGAAAGGACCTGATTTACGAATGCATATACAGTTACAGCTGTTTGAGAAAGGATGCAAGATTGAGCAAAAATTGACAACAATGTGAGATTTGATTAATCTATGTCAAGTCCTAGGTGATCGAGATCAGATCCACCCTCTTCCCCTGAGACACAAACACTCTGGTCCCTCGTTCTAACCATTTTCCCCAAGCATCTCCGTGCAGTCAGACCTTTGATTATTTTGTGCCACCAGGGCCACAATAATATGCCCCCTCTCTGATTGTCCGAGTGTGACCCCCTCCCCATGGGTTACTGCAGCCAGTGTTGCCAGCACTGCCACTACCTGGGTGGGGGTACCCCACTGGAATCCCCACCGGCTAGGTACAAGGTCGTCAAGGTTCTCATTAGAAGCTTTGAGAATTTCCTTGTATATTATGCTCTCCCATCAGGGGGCTCTGGGATGTAGGACCAACCCTGCCAGGCAGCTCAGAATGTTGAGGGGGTGGTGCTGCTCATGTAGGTCTCTGACCGCATTTCTTTTTCTTTTTTGGCTGCATATAGGCAACTCACAGCAGGGCCACAAAACAGATGGGGACTTCTCTTTGGTGTATGGGTCGCTCAGGTGGGTATCTAGGATATAGGGTTGGGGATCGTTCCATCATGATAGGACAATAAAAAAAATAGATTAGATGTATACTTTATTTTAAAATTTATATCCCTCATCTTCACAAAATGTAAAGTTCTCTCTCACAACCTCTGCTCACAGTCACACGTTGGTTCTGGGATATACAACCATTTCCTTTCTCACTCACTTAAGGCCACACTTTTTCAAACACAAAAACGCACACCCCACCTTCCATCGCAATACATCCACACATAGATTGTAACTTCCATCAATGTAATTGTCTGTATCTCCACTATGTTGATTGAGTACTTGTGTTCTAATTAGTTGAACATGTATTATTTTGCTTGTTATCTTTTCTTGTAATACCGTTTTATCCCTTTATAAAATACTATAAATACTATAAATGTGCTTTATTGTTGTAAATGTTAGCAACACCTCTGCCTTTGTGGAATGCGCGGTGGATTTGGTCACTAGTGTAACCAGGAGGAGATGCCTCATTTAACACAGTAAATTAATCAGGCTTGAGCAGGGGCGGTGTGTTCATTAGGGCGATATGGGCGACGCACTGCCAAACGGGAAAAGGAAGGGATTTTTTTTCTAATCAATTATATCACGGCAACAGTAGTTATCAGTGTTCTAATCTAGACGTCTGATCTGCCACTAAATGTCCAATCAGGCTAAAGTCGTGCTTCAAATGGCCCCGCCTGTTTTGGGGCGATTTCAGTCAGGTTGAAAATCGCCCCAGAGGTCTCTCATAGACTCTCATGTAAAATCTATTTTTTTTCAAATATCAGAGCTTTCAATACAATCTCTATGGTTTCCGGGAGGGCTTGCACTTACGCGCTTTCGTCATACGTAACATAACCATGAACATAACTAAGAAAAGAGCGGGTAGCAGCGTCAATCAATTCACGTACTACTGTCAAGATGGCTAGCGTTCAGTGCAACTCGATTGTCTCTTTGAAAGAAGTTCCTTTTTGTCGGCGAACAAATCAAGATAAATTGGCAACGAAACAATTAGGACCTCCCAGACCAAATTTAATAATTCAACAGGTTTCTACTAAAGGGGGAAAGTCCTACACCCGAGGATTTTCCAAAAATTGGTACGAACGAAAAACTTGGCTAGCAGGCTGCGATGTAGCTAATGCAGTCTTCTGCTACCCCTGCTTACTCTTTCACCCTGAAGGCGGCACGGCAGACAGCACCGCTTGGACAGCGACTGGTGTAACGGACATGCACCATCTTTCAGAAAAGATTAAGAAACATGAGCTGTCAAAGACCCACATGGATAGCTGTTTGAGATTGTCTGCTTTGGGGAGAGTGAACATTGCCACTCAACTGGATGAGGGATACAGGCTAGCTGTCCGCCGCCACAACGATGAGGTTAGCAAGAACCGCCACATCCTCAGCCGGCTAATCCAGTGTGTGAAGTTTTGCGGAGTGTTTGAGTTAGCTTTGCGAGGCAAAGATGAAACTGAGGGCTCCACCAACCCTGGTATTTTTCTTGGACTTGTCAACTTTGTGGCACAATTAGATGAGGTGTTTTATGACCATCTTAAAAATGCTAAAGTTTTCAAGGGCACATCAAAGACCATTCAAAACGAGCTACTGGAGTGTATGCTAGCGGTCATGAGGGAACATATTGTGGAGGAGGTGAAGTCGGCGAACTTCGTAGCTATCCAAGCTGACGAGACCACGGACGTTTCTACACAGACACAGCTGGTGCTTGTGCTGAGGTACATAGATAGCAACCACAAAGTGCAGGAGCGCTTTTTTGAGTTCCTTCCCATCTCGGAATCAACCTCAGTCTCAATCGCCAGTGTGCTTTTGGAGAGACTGAACGCACCAGCATTCTTGACCAGACTGTTGCACGAAGACTGCCCAGACCTTCATCCACACGGTGGAACTTCAACAGCAGAGTCGTGAACACTGTCTACGAGAATCGAGACGACCTCATAGAATGTTTTGAAGCCATCCGGACGGGTTCATTGGGTTCATTTGACCAGCCCACCGTGAGAGAGGCATCTGGCTACGTGAGGATGCTACATGATGAAGATTTAATTTTTTTCCTGGGGCTTTTTCACAAAATCATGCCCCACGTCAACATTCTGTACCAGAAGCTACAGAAGAAGGACATCGATGCTGTCTTCATCAAACGTGCCCTCGACAGCTTCACAAGCAGTGTGCAGGCCATAAGGTAAGATTAAACAATATCATTCGATCTTTCTCAAAGCAGAGCTTTATTTGAAAATGTATGCATGAAAGGAGACTGCATTTGTGTTTGAAATTACATTATTCTCATTATATATGGCCAGTGGTGTGATCTAGCTTATTTATATACTATGTGTACTGTACAGTGGTGCTCATAAGTGTATGAACACATTCTAAAGTTGACTAAAAAGAGGAATAAAAAAATAAAAAAATCATCTTTTGGAAATTGATCTTAATGACTTAATTAAAAAAGTTGGAAAATCCAACCTTTAAGGACACCAATTTTCTTTTCTTTTTTATTCCTCTTTTTAGTCAACTTTAGCATGGGCTCATAAGCTTATGAGCACCACTGTATACTGTGCTGAACATCCAGGCTATGTGAGACACAAAGGCTAACTTAAACACTAAAGACTTTATGCATCCCTGCCCATTTTAAGTGGAACTGAAGTATTTGTACTATACATGGATACATTGCATATACCTGTGCATCACATAGACAACAATACTGTACAAAGCCAACAAACACATTGGTCTGTTTGCCTTCAGGGACTCCTCTCAACAGGAGCTGCAAGAAGCAACAGGAGCCAAAAGACCCAGAACAGCTTTGAGAGAAGAGGAGAAGCAGAGGCTGTCTGAAGAGGTCTGCAACACCATCCTGGATCACACCAAAGAAAGGTTCTCTTTCTCTGGCCACCTTGTGAGTGCTACCTTACTGCAAGCAGACATGTTTGAAAGGTACTGCCATTCATTTCCTGATGAGGCTCTGAATGCCACTGTGAATGCATACCCCATGCTGAGCAAGGCAAAGCTCAAGACAGAACTATCTCTGATCTATGAGAATCCTGAATTCAAGGGCTGCTGTGGTGCACTGGCACTGTACCAGGTTCTCATGAGCTACAACCTCCAGGAGACGTTCTCTGAGACTGTGACTCTGTTGAACATCCTCATAACTACTCCCATGACAACAGCTGAAGCTGAGAGATGTTTCTCAACTTTGACACGAGTTAAGACATTCCTGCGAAATTCAATGGGCCAGGAACGTCTGAATGCACTGGCCATGCTTTCCATGGAGAGGGAACTAGTCCTCAGCATGCCTGATTTCAATGAGAAAGTCATTGACCGCTTTGCTGCATTGAAAGAGAGAAGAGAACAGTTTCAGTACAAGTAATGTAGCCTCTCTCTCTCTTTGTCCCTCCCTGTCTGTCTCTTTAACACACACACGCCCAAATCAGTTCACAGTTGATGTTGTTTAAAATAGTTATTTTTCATTTTAAAAAAAGTAAAAAAATAATAATAATAGTCTGTTCATGTTCATTTTTACAAATCTATACAATTGGCCAGAATATGGTTGTTCATATTTACAAATCTATACAATTGGCCAGAATATGGTTGTTCATTTTTACAAAGCCATACAGATAGCTGTGTTTACCTTTTCTAGAAATTATTTTCAAATTCTGTTTTCAGGCAAAATGTCTATCACTGTTCATTTTCACAAATCTATACAAGAGGGCAGAATATGGAAGTCTATAAAAATGTCTTATTACCAATAACTTGCATCAATGTTTTCAGTAGCCTCTATCAAAAGCTCCTGCTTGCTTGTTGTGAATTATGCTCAGGTGCACATATTTCCAATTCAACCATGAGGCCTTTTTGAAGCAAGTAATGTGTATATCAGTATTGACTTATATGCTGCCCCTGTCTTCATGTTGTTGCTGGACATATCTTTTAAAAAATGTGTGTAGGTCACCTAAATCATCAGAAAAATTGCCCCCCCTGAGAATTTTTTCAGGAGCCGCCACTGGGCTTGAGCCATGTTTCAGTCAGACCAATCACATCAAGGTTATGATCAGTGATTAATTCATTGACTATGACTGCCTTGGAAGTGAGGGATATAACATTAAGCAGCCCTATTTTGAGATGTGAGATATCACATTCTCTTTCAATAATGACAGGAATGGAGGAGGTCTTTATTCCATTGAGATTGCTAAGGCAAACAACACCATGTTTGTTTTTGCCCAACCTAGATCGAGGTACAGACACGGTCTCAATGGGGAAAGCTGCTCTGACTCCACCAAGCTGGCATGCTGGCTAACAGCCTGCTGCCTGGCCTGCACCCTGTCTCATTGTGGAGCTAGAGGAGTTAGAGCCCTATCTATGTTGATGGATAAGATGAGAGCACACCTCTGCAGCTAGGATGAAGTCCGTCACTCCTCAGCAGGCCAGGCTTGGTACTGTTTGTGGATGAGTCCCAAAAAGAGGGCCAATTATCTACAAATGCTATCTTTTGGGAGGGGCAGAAAACAGTTTTCAACCAGCGATTGAGTTGTGAGACTCTGCTGTAGAGCTCATCACTCCCCCTAACTAGGAGGCGGCCAGAGACAATTACTTGATGCCGACACATCTTTCTAGCTTATTTACACGCTGAAGCAATGTTGCGCTTGGTGACCTCTGACTGGTAAACAATGTATGATCGCTGGGTGATTATTTTTAAGTCTAATATTGCAGGTAATGGAGTCGCCAATGACTAGGGTTTTCAATTTGTCAGAGCTAATGGTGGGAGGCTTCAGCAGCTCAGACCCTGTAACAGGTGGAGGAGAGACCTGAGAAGGCTCGGCCTCTAACTCCGACTCGTTGCTTAATGGGGAGAACCGGTGGAAAGTTTATATCGGATGAATGAGCGACACCGGTTGAGCATGCCGACAGTATTTATTTCCAGAAGCCTTGAGAAAATTGTCCGGCTGCGGAGACTGTGCGGGGAGATTTATACTACTATCTGTACTTACTGGTGGCACAGACGATGTTTCATCCTTTCCTATACTTAAATTGTCCTTGCCTAACAATTGCATCTGAAGTTGGGCTTGCAATTTGGCTATCGTCACCATAAGGCGATAGTTCTCCTGTATATTATGAGTACAGCGACTGCAATTAGATGGCATAGTGTTAATGTTACTACTTAGATTTTTCGGCTGGTGGAGGTCCAGTAGAACCATGTCCAGATAAAGCGTCCTGTAGAACCATGTCCAGATAAAGCGTCCTGTAGAACCATGTCCAGATAAAGGGTCCTGTAGAACCATGTCCAGATAAAGCGTCCTGTAGAACCATGTCCAGATAAAGCGTCCTGTAGAACCATGTCCAGATAAAGGGTCCTGTAGAACCATGTCCAGATAAAGCGTCCTGTAGAACCATGTCCAGATAAAGGGTCCTGTAGAACCATGTCCAGATAAAGGGTCCTGTAGAACCATGTCCAGATAAAGCGTCCTGTAGAACCATGTCCAGATAAAGGGTCCTGTAGAACCATGTCCAGATAAAGGGTCCTGTAGAACCATGTCCAGATAAAGCGTCCTGTAGAACCATGTCCAGATAAAGGGTCCAGTAGAACCATGTCCAGATAAAGCGTCCTGTAGAACCATGTCCAGATAAAGCGTCCTGTAGAACCATGTCCAGATAAAGGGTCCTGTAGAACCATGTCCAGATAAAGGGTCCTGTAGAACCATGTCCAGATAAAGCGTCCTGTAGAACCATGTCCAGATAAAGGGTCCAGTAGAACCATGTCCAGATAAAGCGTCCTGTAGAACCATGTCCAGATAAAGGGTCCTGTAGAACCATGTCCTGATAAAGGGTCCTGTAGAACCATGTCCAGATAAAGCGTCCTGTAGAACCATGTCCAGATAAAGGGTCCAGTAGAACCATGTCCAGATAAAGCGTCCTGTAGAACCATGTCCAGATAACGCGTCCGGGGTGAAAAATTTGAATGAAAAAAGTTGAGCGAGGAAAAAACTAAAACGTTGGTAAATGTGTTAAATGCAGAGTTTTGATTAAACAGTTATTAAAAGACAAAAAGTGAAAAGTTTGGCAGGTAGCCATGTAGGAACAAACAGCACAGCGGCATGGAGCAGGCAGAAGAGGACGGGGCTATACTGTGTGTCAGTAAAAAGAGCTCTACAGTACTATTAGTCCTATGACATTAATTAAATGGAGGATTTGCTGTTTCTGTGTGTTCATGTATATTTGAGGTGTTGTGGGTAATTTTTGGTTGACTGCTCTATCTCACTTAGGGGTGGACAACGTAAAAACAACTATATGAATTATGCACGTTGTAGAATGAAACGCCTATATGCCTTAAATCCTTATGGATTAAGAACCAATTAAAGGGTTAAAACAGAGCAGAGACATTTCTTTAGTGCAAATGCTGTGCTTCTGATAATGGATGGTTCCTGCTCCCTGCAGGAACCAATCACGATAGGCATAGCACTTGTAGTAATGGGAATGGTCTTTTGTTGTGTACTGCCTTTGTTGAAATCACTTTTGATCCAAACCACAGTAAAGCAAATGACTGTACAGACAATTGTTAATAAGTCAACCAAAGAAATACACCCTGTTCAGGGAGCTCCAGGACAGTATGTTAATGAATGTGGAAAGGAGGACCAATAGACTGCCTATTTGGGAATCCTGAATGTCTGTATGGTGTTGTCCCTGGGGGTGGATGGGCCTGTCATGGTTACAAAGCTCAACAGCAACAATTGGGGGTTAGCTTAGAGGGAAACTTTCCAGACTTGTACCCAGTACCCGACTGGGCTCCTCGTCCTCATCGGGATGGGTCAGACAATGAGGAAGATACATTGGTCTGAATATATATTCTTATAAACATGTAACCACAGATGGCAAAGGCTAAGAATAAGTATATGCACATGCTTACACTCATTTTATGTTAACTTTTGTTTTATTGGTTGGGACTTCTTTAAGTCCCAAAGGGGGGATATGTGGGTCATTTTTGGTTGACTGAAATTTTATATAGAGGATGTCTTTATAAAGACAATCAAAAGTCCTTGTATTTTTTCAAGAGTTGTTCATTTCTTAGGCTATTGGTTGAAGGTGCAACACAATATTTATTGTTGAATTACCTTAGAGCTAGTTCAGTCTTATACATATACAAATAATTTTATAATGATCTGATCTTAGAATTTTTGGAAACAAGTTATGTTTTTAATTTCACTTCACCAATTTTGATTATTTTGTGTATGTCCATTACATGAAATCCAAATAAAAATCAATTTAAATTACAGGTTGTAATGCAACAAAATAGGAAAAACGGCAAGGGGCTGAATACTTTTGCAAGGCACTGTATTAACTCAGTGGTGTGAATACTTATGTAAATGAGATATTTCTGTATTTAACTTTCAGTAAAGTTGCAATAATATCTAAAAATACGTTTTCACTTTGCCATTATGGGGTATTGTGTGCAGATGGGTGAAAAAAATATATATATTTAATCCATTTTAAAATTCAGGCTGTAACACAACAAAATGTGGACTAATAAAGGGGCATGAATCCTTTCTAGAGGCACTGTAGCTGTAACGTACATGTGTGATTAATATGTTTCTGCCACATTATCTGGTTTGTTTACTAGGCTGGGCTGGCCGGTTAGACCTATAATGGGTGAAGCCTGCTGACGTCAAGTCACAATGGAAACAGAGGTCATTATTTGAAAGGATTGCTGTCTGTTAGTGTTTGTGTGATTATTTAAAAGGATGTCTTTATATTAATTGGATAGTAGCTCACCTCTCCCATTATACATGGAAACCTGTTTGTTTTCCTGCCAATTAGACACACAACACCTTGATACCTATATGGGGTGTGTGTGTGTGTGTGTGTGTGTGTGTGTGTGTGTGTGTGTGTGTGTGTGTGTGTGTGTGTGTGTGTGTGTGTGTGTGTGTGTGTGTGTGTGTGTGTGTGTGTGTTTGTCACAGATGGGAAGGGAGGCTGCTGCAATTGGGAGATTTGATTGGTATGTATTTAAAATAGATTCCTCTCCATGTCAAGTCTCTCTGATGATCTGACAACACAGCACAGGTGTCAAAGCAATATGTCTGCATGTGTCCATTTCTGTGTGAGTCTGTGTCCGTCACAGGAGGCTGCTGAGGGGAGGACTCATAATAATGGCTGGTATGGAGTGAATGGAATGGTATCAACCACAGGGAAACCATGTGTTTGATGTGTTTGATACCATTCATTGAGTCCGTTCCAGCCATTATTATGAGTCCTTCCTCCCCAATTAAGGTGCAACCAGCCACCTGTGAACTGTGCGTAACCGTGTGTGAGTGTGTGTCCGTATCTGTGTGTGTGTGTGACAGTGTGTTTAAGTCTAAGGCAGGCAGGTCATGCAAGGTACCCCTCTGTGGCCCACCTACTCCGTGTTGCTCAGGAACCATGTGGAGTGGTGAAGACGTCTCCCTGTCTACATGCCACAGTCACATGGGCTGTGTGTGTGTGAGTGTGTGTGTGTGTGTGTGTGTGTGTGTGTGTGTGTGTGTGTGAGTGCGTGCAGCGTCCCAATCCTGTCATGTGATTTAGCTCCCAAGCAAACGCTCTTTGGCCTAGAGTGTGACAGAGGCCGTGTTATCAGCTGTACAGGCTGACACACTTCAATCTCTTTGTCGCATCGTCTTTCTCACGCCTACATTATGTGTTTTTCTCCGTCTTTACTGGTTGAGTCCCAAATACCACCCTATTTTCTATGCAGTGCACTATATAGGGCAAAGGGTGCCATTTGGGACGTATCCAGAGTTCATACTGTTGCTTTACTGTAACGTCCCTTCCGTCAGAATGCACTGCTGCTCTCCACCACATAGTCTGATCAAATCAAATCAAAGTTTATTGGTCGCTTACACAGATTTGAAGATGTTAATGCAGGTGCAGTGAAATGCTTGTAAATCTAGCTCCAACAGTGCAGTAATAATAAATGCTTATGTTTCTAGGCTTCAACAGTGCAGTAATATTACCTAGCATTACAAAGCAACACACACATAAACCAAAAAGTTAAAAGAAAAAAATTAAGAAATATTAGAACGAGCAATGTCAGAGTCTGGAATATAAATATATATGTATATAATGGTGTGAAATAGACAGTATGGACAGTATATGAATAGAAAAGGTGTGTACAGCAGTAGTTAAATAGGATGAGCCTTGACTAGAATACAGTATAAATCAAATCAAATTGTATTTGTCACATACACGTGTTTAGCAGATGTTATTGCGGGTGTAGCGAAATGCTTGTGCTTCTAGCTCCGACAGTGCAGTAATATCTAACAAGTATAATCTAACAATTTTACAACATATACCCAAAACACACAAATCTAAGTAAGGAATGGAATTAAGAATATATACATTTATGGACAAGCAATGACAGAGCGGCACGGACTAAGATACAGTAGAATTTTATAGAAAACAGTATATACATTTGAGATTAATAATGCAAGATATGTAAGCATTATTAAAGTGACTAGTGTTCCATTTCTTAAAGTGGCCAGTGGTGTCAATTGGCAGCAGCAGCCTCTAATGTGCTAGTGATGGCTATTTAACAGTCTGATGGCCTTGAGATAGAAGCTGTTTTTCATTCTCTCTGTCCCAGCTTTGATGCACCTTTACTGACCTCACCTTCTGGATGATAGCGGGGTGAACAGGCAGTGGCTCGGGTGGTTGTTGTCCTTGATTATCTTTTTGACCTTCCTGTGACATCGGGTGCTGTAGGTGTCCTGGAGGGCGGGTAGTTTGCCCCCGGTAATGCGTTTGGCAGACCACACCACCCTCTGGAGAGCCCTGCGGTTGCGGGTGGTGCAGTTGCCGTACCAGGCGGTGATACAGCCCGACAGGATGCTCTCAATTGTGCATCTGTAAAAGTTTGTGAGGGTTTTAGGTGCCACATTTCTTCAGCCTCCTGAGGTTGAAGAGGCTCTGTTGCGCCTTCTTCACCACACTGTCTGCGTGGGTGGACCATTTCAGTTTGTCAGTGATATGTCAGTGATATGTACGCCAAGGAACTTGAAGCTTTCCACCTTCTCCACTGCGGTCCCGTCGATGTGGATAGGGGGGTTTCCTGAAGTCATCTCCTTTGTTTTGTTGACGTTGAGTGAGAGGTTATTTTCCTGGCACCACACTTCCAGAGCCCTCACTTCCTCCCTGTAGGCTGTCTCGTCATTGTCGGTAATCAAGCCTACTACTGTGGTGTCTGCAAACTTGATGATTGAGTTGGAGGCGTGCTTGGCCACGCAGTCATGGGTGAACAGGGAGTACAGGAGGGGTCTGAGCACGCACCCTTGTGAGGCCCCAGTGTTGAGGATCACCGAAGTGGAGATGTTGTTTCCTACCTTCACCACCTGGTGGGTGGCCCGTCAGGAAGTCCAGGATCGAGTTGCACAGGGCGGGTTTCAGACCCAGGGCCTCAAGCTTAATGATGAGCTTGGAGGGTACTATGGTGTTGAATGCTGAGCTATAGTCAATGAACAGCATTCTGACATAGGTATTCCTCTTGTCCAGATGGAATAGGGTAGTGTGCAGTGTGATGGCAATTGCATCGTCTGTGGATCTATTGGGGCAGTCTCTCAAAGCACTTCATGATGACAGAGGTGAGTGCTATGGGGCGATAGTCATTTAGTTCAGTTACCTTTGCTTTCTTGGGTACAGGAACAATGGTGACCATCTTGAAGCATGTGGGGACATCAGACTGGGATAGGGAGAGATTGAATATGTCCGTCAACACACCAGCCAGCTGGTCTGCGCATGCTCTGAGGACGCGGCTAGGGATGCTGTCTGGGCCAGCAGTCTTGCGGAGGTTAACATGCTTAAATGTTTTACTCATGTCGGCCACGGAGAAGAAGAGCCCACAGTCCTTGGTAGTGGGCCGCGTCGGTGGCACTGTGCTATCCTCAAAGCGGGCAAAGAAGGTGTTTAGCTTGTCAGGAAGTGAGATGTCGGTGTCTGCGACGTGGCTGTTTTTCTTTTGTAGTCCGTGATTGTCTGTAGACCCTGCCACATACGTCTCGTATCTTGTATATTTATCGTAGCCGAAAAATTGCGACTAGACTTTGTCTCTATATTGATGTTTTGCCAGTTGAATTGCCTTGCGGAGTGAGTAGCTACACTGTTTGTATTCTGCCATATTCCCAGTCACCTTGCCATGGTTAAATGTGGTGGTTCACGCTTTCAGTTTTGCGTGAATGCTGCCATCAATCCACAGTTTCTGGTTAGGGTAGGTTTTAATAGTCACAGTGGGCACAACATCTCCTATACACTTTCTGATAAACTCAGTCACCGTTTCAGTGTATTCGTCTAAATTATTTTCGCAAGCTACCTGGAACATATCCCAGTCCACGTGATCAAAACAATCTTGAAGCGTGGATTCCGATTGGTTAGACCAGCGTTGAATAGTCCTTAGCACGGGTACTTCCTGTTTGAGTTTCTGCCTATAGGAAGGGAGGAGCAAAATGGAGTTGTGGTCAGATTTGCCGAAAGGAGGGCGGGGGAGGGCCTTGTAACCATCCCGGAAGTTCGAATAGCAATGGTCGAGAATTTTAGCAGCCCGAGTACAACAGTCGATATGTTAATAGAACTTCGGCAGCCTAGTCCTCAAATTTGCTTTGTTATAAATGTAGCCTCAGGATATGTGGTTTCCAGTTTGCATAAAGTCCAGTGAAGTTCTTTGAGGGCCGTCGTGGTATCGGCTTGAGGGGGGATATACACGGCCGTGACTATAACCGAAGAAAATTATCTTGGGAGATAATACGATCGGCATTTGATTGTGAGGTATTCTTGGTCGGGTGAACAAAAGGAATTGAGTTCCCCTATGTTACTACAATTACACCATGAGTCGTTAATCATGAAACACACACCTCCACCCTTCGGCTTCCCGGAGAGATATTTATTTATGTTTGCGCGATTAACTGAGAACCCATCTGGCTGGACCGATTTCAACAGAATATCCCCAGAGAGCCATGTTTCTGTGAATGCCCTGGAAAGCGTTGCGGTTCCGGCGGCATCCGGTGAGCTCTCACAGGCCCTTGAAAATCTGGGGGAGAGGGTGTAAATCTTGCGCCGGGCCGTACCCATATCCGCAGCAGGTCTCCAAGGTGAACAGCCTCTGGTATGTTAGAACAAGGTAGGTAAGGGAAGTCAGCAAGTCAGATACGTAACTTCGGGATAAGGATTGGCTCTAAGGGCTGGGTCGGTCGGGCTGGGGTGCGAAATTTGAGCCAATGCAAGAAAGAGAACAAATATGCCATCCTAGGAAATGGGCGCAGGTCGGAGGGCCATCTGACATGGGAAAACAGAGGGCCAGCAAGGGAAACAGACCAACGAAGCATGGGTAAACGGCATGGATTAGACTCTCAGTGGACCGACAAAAGACCACAGCCAAGAAGGGAACACCACTAGCACCGGCGTAAATACGTGTTGGCCGAAGGGAGTAGAGAAGGGAATGAAAGTGCCCTCACAACCATATTGCCATCATACTGACACGCATGCGGTGAGGTGCGAGGGGCAGGAACGGTAACAAGTATCACAGAAACATAAGCGAACATAAAATCAAAACATCTTCATAAAACGTCTGAGGGCGCTACCTCCGATGACCGGTCGAATAATCCCTTTTTTGTTATATTGCCCTCAGGTTTCTCACGGTTCCAGACGGAGACAAGCTGTAGGAAACGGATGTCCACCCTAGCTGTTGGTGCTCCAGATACAGTAGCGCTAGTCCTTGGCAGCACCCAGGACGACAGACGGCCAGTCTGTAAGCCGGAAAAGGGTCTGCTCCCGCCAAGCGGATCAACCGAATGTCAAAAGACTGATATTCAAAAGAGACGAGCCCCGTTTGACCAAGACTCTTCATGTCAAGTGCAGAAATTCAATGAAGCGAGGGTAAACGGCGGGGAGCAACTATGACTCTCTTAAGGGCTGAGTATGTTGCAGGCCCTGATGTCTCTCTGGAAAGTAATCCTTGCCCTGAGCTTGTCGACTTTGTTATCCAAAGACTGAACATTAGTGAGTAGTATACTTGGAAGTGGTGGGTGGCGTGCGCGCCTCCTAAGTCGAACCAGCAGTCCGCTCTGAGTGCCTCTCCTTCGCCGGCGATGTTTTGGGTCAGCCGCTGGAATCAGTTCAATTGCCCTGGGGAGAGCAAACAAAGGATCTGCTTCAGGAAAGTCGTATTCCTGGTCGCAATGCTGGTGAGTTACCGCCGCTCTGATATCCAATAGTTTTTCCCGGCTGTATGTAATGATACAAAACACTTTCTGAGCTAATAATGTAAAAAATAATACATAAAGAAAACAAAATACCGCAAAGTTTCCTAAGAGCTAGTCGCGAGGCCGCCATCTTCGTCGGCGGTGGGTAAACAGTATGTGAACATTATTAAAGTGACCAGTGTTCAATGACTATGTACATAGGTCAGCAGTCTCTAAGGTGCAGGTTTGAGCACAGGGTGATAGCCAGCTAGTAACAGTGACTAAAGTTCAGGGCAGGGTACTGGGTGGAGGGCGGCTAGTGGTGAATGTTTAACGGTCTGATGTTTTTCAGTCTCTTGGTCCCAGCTTTGATTCTCCTGTACTGTCTCCACCTTTTAGATGGTGACCAGTCCGTGGCTCGGGTGGCTGAGGTCTTTGATGATCTTCTTGGCTTCCTGTGACACCGGGTGCTGTAGATGGCCTGGAGGGCAGGCGGTGTGCCCCTGGTGATGCGTTGGGCTGACCGCACCACCCACTGGAGAGCCATGCGGTTGCGGACGGTGCAATTGCCTTCCCAGGCAGTGATACAGCCCGACAGGATGCTTAATGGTGCATCTGTAGAAGTTTGTGACCGTCTTAGGGGCCAAGCCAAATGTCTTCAGTCTCCTGAGGTTGAAGAGGCGCTATTGCGCCTTCTTCACCACACGGTCTGTGTGAAGGGACTATTGATTTTGCACGTCGAGGAACTTGAAGCTTTTCACCCTCTCCACTGCGGCCCCGTCGATGCGGATGGGGGCGTGCTCTCTCTCCTGTAGTCCACGATCAGCTCCTTCATTTTGTTGACATTGAGGGAGAGGTTATTTCCTGGCACCACTCCTCCAGGGTTCTCACCTCCTCCCTGTAGGCTGTCTTGTCATTGTTAGTAATCAATGCATTATTACACTAACAGTATGAATAAAATCATTCAGGCATTAGACACTTTGAGCACAGTGTGTTCTCTGACCAGATCTGTTCCTTCTAAAGGCCTACAGCTCAATCTAAATCCTACTACTGTGTCACTTTGAATGTTACTTGCTATTCCTCAATTCCCTAAGGGCATCGCATTGTGTTCCCCCAGTGTCCTATATAGGGAGAGTCTCTCTCTCTCTTTCTCTCTCTCTCTCTCTCTCTCTCTCTCTCTCTCTCTCTCTCTCTCTCTCTCTCTCTCTCTCTCTCTCTCTCTCTCTCTCTCTCTCTCTCTCTCTCTCTCAGAATAAAGGAGACTGCCATAATGCCTTGGGGAACAGAGTCTCTTATCAGCTTCAAACATCTGGACTAGAGTGATGGGCTCTTCACAAAACCTCTTCAGACGTCATTGAGACCTCTCTGTCTATTCTATGTCTCCGTCCCAAATGCCACCCTATTCCCTATATAGTGCACCCCCCCCCCACACCAAAAGAAGCACAAATAAAAAAGCCTTTAGTGAACTAACACTCACACTTGACTCTTTTCCCCCTTACTAGCTCTGACTTTGCTGATAGCTCCTTTAGTGAGGAAAAATGTACTTAGTGTGACTGAGATATGTTGTCCCACCTAGCTATCTTAAGATGAATACAGTCCCTCTGGAAAAGAGCATCTGCAAAATGACTAATGTAAATGTAAATGTAAATTATACAGGGAATGCGGTGCTAGCATTTCACTACACCCGCAATAACATCTGCTAAATATGTGTATGTGACCAATAACATTTGATTTGATTTGATTTATTTTGGGACACAGACTTTATAATGCGTGTTTAACTGCACCCTTTAACAGCACTAATCGTGCCTTATCATTATATACATAACGTCCTTTTCCCACAAGAGTCAATTTCTATGTTTGCAGAAGAGGGCCTGTTTTCTCAGTGGAGGAGAGGGGTAACATGGGGTGACATTATGGAAACTTCTAGATGACTGCAGAGGTTGAGGAAATAAAGATGTTTAAATGTAAAACACCATGACAGTTGGGTACTTACCTGTCTGAATGGGGATAACCACATCCTTTCAGAGTTAAAAAGACTGGATTTTGAGGACCTGACACCCCGGGTCAGGCAATCAGGAGATCCTTGTATGAAAAGTCAATTTAGCCACAATTCATGGACCTTAGTGAACCATTTAATTACTCATCATCTCGGTTAAATTGTAGTCATCAACTTTCTAGATTTTAATGTTTGTATAAACACGATTCATGGCTCAGTTTGCTAGGAAAATTCGCCTCATTATTATCTTACATTTGTAAATCAAGTGAAGTTATTTTCCTTCGGTTTCATACATTTCGAGTGTTTACTTTGTGTTTGTTCCTGCTTCTTCGAACTCCACTCGTTCTATACGAGGAAGGCCGCACATGGTACTGCAGCCTGCCATTAGCAACTAAATTATCCTTTAACTTCTTCTGTGTGAGATTTTTAAATAATAGTTTCAAGGATGTACATCTGGTGTATAGGATCAATTATTAGTACCATGATTGTTTTAAAAATATATATTTACACAAAGATTTACCACGAATATTACAATTTTTCCATTCACTATAATGGGAGATGCTGTTTTCTGCTGAAAATTGCCGGCAGTAACGCGGTCGGCCTTGAACGTCCATGGCTTCAATGAGAGGGGGCAGTAGTTCTCTCCTGGAACAACAGGCACAACTAAGTTGTTTTTCTCAAAGTTGCCAGAATGCCACGTGCATCCCCTTATCCCCTTGTAACAGGTAGCTTAGTGGCGGCAGGTAGCTTAGTGGGTAAGAGCATTGTGCCAGTAACCGAAAGGTCGCTGGTTCTAATCCCCGAGCCGACTAGGTGAAAAATCTGTCGATGTGCCCTTGAGCAAGGCACTTAACCCTTATTGCTTCTGTAAGTCGCTCTGGATAAGAGCGTCTGCTAAATGACTTAAATGTAAAATGTAAATGTAACAGCCTAAACATTACAAAACTTATATTCCATTAAACAAGCCTCACGTAATTCGGCACTCTCATAGACCTTCATACAAAAAAAGAGCTTATCTCACCCGGACAGATTTTGGGCTGAGTACATCCTCTCACTTTGCCTCTTCCTCTCTGTGTATAGTCGTGGTTGCTCGAGTATCATGCACCCCTTTTTCCTGCGGTTTCTGTTGCGCACCCCTGCTTGGTGAGGCAATGGTTTTGCCCAGGTAGTGAGTGGCTCAAGGTATTCCTACCTGGCTTTCCAGTGTCCTGTAAGCTTTGTTTGAGAGAGCGTCCATGTGGGACGGCTGTCTGTGACGTTACAGTGCCGTAGCCTGATTCTAGGCCCGTTCCACTTCGGATTGATTTGAAAGGTTTCATTCAAAACCAGTTTATTTCTCAGGGAGATCGCTCTAGTTTGAAGTCGAAGTTAGACGTCCATCCAGGTCCCAAGAACGTCTAGAAATGCCTTCAAAAGCTATGTGTTAAATTCCAGTCCTCGTTTTATAGTTTTTTGTTTTTTTCTGTTTTTCTGTTTTAATCCTTTCCCAAACTTAAACCCTTAACTTAAGAACTCAAAATTAATTTCTAAACTTAACCCAATTTCAACCCTATCCTAAACCTTAACCATTAACTTAACAAGATGTGAACCCCCCCCCCAGCCCAACTTGAGTGTTTTTTTGTGTGTTTTTTTAAAACTTTTGTGGAGTTAGGTAACAGTCTCAACTTAAACATCAAAAACCGATGTTTACCTTGATTTCACCCATAGATGTTTGGAAAACGTGGACAAACGTCACATTTTGAAGTCAAACCTTATTGTTATTTCTGGTAAGCATATCTTTATTTTTGAAAGTCACTCTTAGTCACTCTTTAAGCAACATGTTTATTTATCCTATCTACTGCTATCATCACACCTGGACTTCATCACCTCCCTGATGACTTCCCCTTTATCTAGCGCTCCATTGTTGTCACCCACCAGGCAATATTGTTTATGTTTCTATGTTGAACGTTTCTTTTGTTTTGTATCGTTCCATGTTCTTCGTCATTAAACTCACTAACTGCACTTGCTTCCTGGATCCCTGCGTCTACGTTACACCCTCCTTATTTTGTCAACTAAACCACCATTTTGGCACCTTATCCTCTGCCTTCTGCCTGCCCCCAACATGCATCACACCGGCTGTATTTCTGTATTGTGAAAGTTATATATCTTAAACTTGATTGCTGACATGCAAAACATTTTGGGACTATATCAACAATGGACTAATGAAATACTTAAATATCGTTTTTGGGTGGAGTTTTCCTTTAAGGCCGCAAGACACATTTACCTATTGATTCAAATCACTTTTCATAACCAGCCTCACAACAGACAGACTAAGATTCACTCTCCATTTATTGTTTATTAGAAGTAATGTGGATGGGGTAAATTCATTCCTCATTTCCTTCTTATAGTCAACTATTCATTTCCTCCCTTTCAATATTGAGTGGGTTAAAGTTTAACAATGTAATATCTGTTTTCATTTTGGGCTGTTATACAACTCGTAGTGGGAGGGTTTTCAATTTAAAGGGGAAATCTGCAGTTGCAAAATTTTTGGACTTGTGAATTAATGAAACAAAGTAAATGTAAATGAGCACTATAGCCTCAAAACATGGTTCACACTATGATGTTGATGTCATGGATGGTCAGTCTTTGCATCCATAGCTCTGTCTATGAATTTGAGTGGTTACATTTCTCCAGGCCCATCCCTCAGCTTTTTGCCGAAACAGTGGTGGGGACTCGCTTTGTTATTGTTTGAACTGCTGATTGCCGCTTTAAAGCCCTCATCAGCATATTATCATCATAGTATCATATAATTATTATCTATCGCCAAGATCTTATCCGAGGGGGTTATTATGGCTTGTGACAGAATTAAAATCGTGGGGAGGTAGAATGTAGATGGAGACACAGGCACACAGCCTGTGTGTGTGTGTCTGTGTGTGTGTTTCTCTATGTGTGTGTGTGTGTAAATGTGTGTCTGTGTGTATAAGTGTGTCTGTGTGTATAAGTGTGTGTGTGTGTGTATAAGTGTGTGTGTGTGTGTGTTTCTCTATGTGTGTGTGTGTGTAAATGTGTGTCTGTGTGTATAAGTGTGTGTGTATAAGTGTGTGTGTGTGTGTGTGTGTGTGTGGTATCAATGATAGCAAGAGCCTAACCACCAGCCAGCTGTACTTCACCTGTAACTGATTGTGTTTGTCTTTATAGTTTCTCATTTGAAAAGAAGTGTACGTGGCAGCTTACATTTTACAATGAGAACCAGCAATGTGCACTGTGTGGCACATTCATAAATGAAAAGATTTCTGTCATTCATGTTACAGGGACAGAACACAAGCTGTAGCCATAGACAGCCTCTAATCGTTGAGGAGTTGTGTCCCAACCTGGATGAAGAGCAATAAGGAAGTACAGTATGTATCAGTAACTCAAATGAAGAATATTTCGCTTTAAATTCTTGATTATAGACTTCCTACTAGCCTGGAGTCCAGGGAGAATCCCAAATGTAGCTAGTTGTGCAAAACATTGTAAAGATACAGTATCTATAAAATACAGCATCTATAAAATACAGCACCTATAAAATGCAGCATCTATAAAATACAGCATCTATAAAATACAGCACCTATAAAATACAGCACCTATAAAATACAGCATCTATAAAATACAGCACCTATAAAATACATCATCTATAAAATACAGCATCTATAAAATACAGCATCTATAAAATACAGCATCTATAAAATACAGCACCTATAAAATACAGCATCTATAAAATACAGCACCTATAAAATACAGCACCTATAAAATACAGCATCTATAAAATACAGCACCTATAAAATATAGTATCTATAAAATACAGTATCTATAAACTGTATTGCACAACTAGCTACATTTGCTTTTACCACTTTACACATTTATTTTGGGATTCTACCCTGTAAACGTTCATTGTCCTGAATGGAGGAGGAGAGTCTCATGTTTTTAAATGTGTGCATGCGTTTCTTTTTTGAGAAAACAACAGCTGATTCAAAGGGGGTGTGGCGGAACGTGAAACACTGCATCCTCTGACGAAGTAGGTGATGGAGCAGACTCCTTCTTCCGCCTACTAACTAAATGACACTCTCCTTGACCAGTCGACCACTTATCGGTTTCCAGGTCATGGAGGAAAGGAGGACGGAGGAGAGGAGGAGAGGATGGACTTTTGCCCAACTGAGAATCTCCGGCAGACTTAGTGAAAAAGAGAGACTTAACATATCTCTTAGTTTGGGCCTCTCAGTCAGCACCTAGAGGGTACAGTTTCAAAATAGTAATGAACTTTCAAAAACGTATTCGAGTGCTTGATTGAGTCTGCCTGGAGTGCAAGATCCAGGTGGGCGGGGTTTGCAATTATGGCCACTATTTCATTGGTTCCATTGCACAAGGCAAGATCAATTAAGTGCAGCTGAAGTGTTTGAAGGAAAACAAATAGTGTTTGAACCTAGGTCTTGGGCTTTAGCCAGGTCCAAGTGATTGCAGGAGGGACAAAGGATCAATGCCGTGGTCACAGGGACACTCCCAGGGGCCTACTGACACTGTGTGTGTGTGTGTGTGTGTGTGTGTGTGTGTGTGTGTGTGTGTGTGTGTGTGTGTGTGTGTGTGTGTGTGTGTGTGTGTGTGTGTGTGTGTGACTTACTGACACTGAGGAGTATGTTGTGAATATTGATGTGCAGTCTGACCCCTCTGAAAGGAAATCCCCCTATCCAGAGTGACCAGGCCACACCAGGCACGCCCATATCATGATTTGATTGGCAGGATGACTGATTGGAGCTACACCACACTGCATCATCGCCACATATGATTGGACGGACTCAACAAAGGGGTGGTCTATATTAATTTACACTTAAAATAGAGATCAGAAATAGTACTGTATATGTTAGAAATTAATGAATATGGAGCAAAAGCTGGTTACTACCATATACCCTGTAACTCTCAACCAGCAAGGGTCTACTGTTTCCTGTATCTTGCCAGTGAACCAGCTAGGGTCTACTGATCCCTGTATCTCTGAACCAGCTAGTGTCTACTGTTCCCTGTATCTCTGAACCAGCTAGTGTCTACTGTTCCCTGTATCTTTGAACCAGCTAGTGTCTACTGTTCCCTGTATCTCTGAACCAGCTTGTGTCTACTGTTCCCTGTATCTCTGAACCATTTAGGGTCTACTGTTCCCTGTATCTCTGAACCAGGTAGGGTCTACTTTTCCCTGTATCTCTGAACCAGCTACTGTCTACTGTTCCCTGTATCTCTGAACCAGCTAGGGTCTACTGTTCCCTGTATCTCTGAACAGGTAGGGTCTACTTTTCCCTGTATCTCTGAACCAGCTACTGTCTACTGTTCCCTGTATCTCTGAACCAGCTAGGGTCTACTGTTCCCTGTATCTCTGAACCAGCTAGGGTCTA
The DNA here is from genome assembly GCA_031479575.1 of Coregonus ussuriensis. NCBI lineage: Eukaryota > Metazoa > Chordata > Actinopteri > Salmoniformes > Salmonidae > Coregonus > Coregonus ussuriensis. Next base: position 37,695,915 of record CM062475.1, read on the forward strand.
CTTTTCCCTGTATCTCTGAACCAGCTAGTGTCTACTGTTCCCTGTATCTCTGAACCAGTTAGGGTCTACTGTTCCCTGTATCTCTGAACCAGCTACTGTCTACTGTTCCCTGTATCTCTAAACCAGCTAGGGTATACTGTTCCCTGTATCTCTGAACCAGCTAGTGTCTACTGTTCCCTGTATCTCTGAACCAGCTACTGTCTACTGTTCCCTGTATCTCTGAACCAGCTACTGTCTACTGTTCCTTGTATCTCTGAACCAGCTAGGGTCTACTGTTCCTTGTATCTCTGAACCAGCTATTGTCTACTGTTCCCTGTATCTCTGAGCCAGCTATGGTCTACTGCTCCCTGTTTCTCTGAACCAGCTAGGACTTACTGTTCCCTGCATCTCAAAACCAGCTAGGGTCTACTCAATCAATCAATTTTATTTTATATAGCCCTTCTTACATCAGCTAATATCTCGAAGTGCTGTACAGAAACCCAGCCTAAAACCCCAAACAGCTAGTAATGCAGGTGTAGAAGCACAGTGGCTAGGAAAAACTCCCTAGAAAGGCGAAAGCCTAGGAAGAAACCTAGAGAGGAACCAGGCTATGAGGGGTGGCCAGTCCTCTTCTGGCTGTGCCGGGTGGAGATTATAACAGAACCATGCCAAGATGTTCAAAAATGTTCATAAGTGACAAGCATGGTCAAATAATAATCAGGAATAAATCTCAGTTGGCTTTTCATAGCCGATCATTAAGAGTTGAAAACAGCAGGTCTGGGACAGGTAGGGGTTCCATAACCGCTGGCAGAACAGTTGAAACTGGAATAGCAGCAAGGCCAGGCGGACTGGGGACAGCAAGGAGTCACCACGGCCGGTAGTCCCGACGTATGGTCCTAGGGCTCAGGTCTCTCAGTTGGCTTTTCATAGCCGATCATTAAAGAGTTGAAAACAGCAGGTCTGGGACAGGTAGGGGTTTCGTAGCCGCAGGCAGAACAGTTGAAACTGGAATAGCAGCAAGGCCAGGCGGACTGGGGACAGCAAGGTGTCATCATGCCCGGTAGTCCTGACGTATGGTCCTAGGGCTCAGGTTCTCAGAGAGAAAGAGAGAACGAGAGAATTAGAGAGAGCATACTTAAATTCACACAGGACACTGGATAAGACAGGAGAAGTACTCCAGGTATAACCAACTAACCCCAGCCCCCCGACACATAAACTACTGCAGCATAAATACTGGAGGCTGAGACAGGAGCGGTCCGGAGACACTGTGGCCCCATCCGAAGAAACCCCCGGACAGGGCCAAACAGGAAGGATATAACCCCACCCACTCCGCCAAAGCACAGCCCCCGCACCACTAGAGGGATATCCCCAACCACCAACTTACAATCCTGAGACAAGGCCGAGTATAGCCCACAGAGGTCTCCACCACAGCACAAACCAAGTCTACTGTTCCCTGTATCTCTGCCAGTGAGCCAGCTAGTGTCTATCGTACCCTGTTTCTCTGCCAGTGAGCCAGCTAGGGTCTACTCTACCCTGTATCTCTGAACCAGCTAGGGTCTACTCTTTCCTGTGTCTCTGAAACAGCTAGTGTCTACTGTTCCCTGTATCTCTGAACCAGCTAGGTTCTACTCTTCCGTGTATCTCTGCCAGCGAGCCAGCTAGGATCTACTGTTCCCACAATATCTGCCAGTGAGCCAGCTATGGTCTACTGTTCCCTGTATCTCTGCCAGTGAGCCAGCTAGGTTCTACTGTCCTCTGTATCTCTTAACCAGTTAGGGTCTATCGTTCCCTATATCTCTGCTAGTGAGCCAGCTAGGGTCTACTGTTCCCACAATATCTGCCAGTGAGCCAGCTATGGTGTACTATTCCCTGTATCTCTGAACCAGCTAGGGTCTACTGTTCCCTGTATCTCTGAACCAGCTAGTGTCTATTGCTCCCTCTATCTCTGAACCATCTAGGGTCTACTTTTCTTGTATCTCTGAACCAGTTAGGGTGTACTGTTCCCTGTATCTCTGAGACAGCTAGGGTCTACTGTTCCCTGTATCTCTGAACCAGCTAGTGTCTATTGCTCCCTCTATCTCTGAACCAGCTAGGGTCTACTTTTCTTGTATCTCTGAACCAGTTAGGGTGTACTGTTCCCTGTATCTCTGAACCAGCTAGTGTCTACTGTTCCCTGTATCTCTGAACCAGCTAGGGTCTACTGTTCCCTGTATCTCTGAACCAGCTAGTGTCTACTGTTCCCTGTATCTCTGAACCAACTAGGGTCTACTGTTCCCTGTATCTCTGAACCAGCCAGGGTATACTTTTCCTGTATCTCTGAACCAGGTAGGGTCTACTGTTCCCTGTATCTCTGAACCAGTTAGGGTCTACTGTTCCCTGTATCTCTGAGACAGCAATGGTCTACTGTTCCCTGTATCTCTGAACCAGCCAGAGTATACTTTTCCTGTATCTCTGAACCAGGTAGGGTCTACTTTTCCTGTATCTCTGAACCAGGTAGGGTTTACTGTTCCCTGTATCTCTGAACCAGTTAGGGTCTACTGTTCCCTGTATCTCTGAACCAGTTAGGGTCTAATGTTCCCTGTATCTCTGAACCAGTTAGGGTCTACTTTTCCCTGTATCCCTGAGACAGCTAGGGTATACTGTTCCCTGTATCTCTGAACCAGCTACTGTCTACTGTTCCCTGTGTCTCTGAACCAGCTAGGGTCTACTGTTCCCTGTATCTCTGAACCAGCTACTGTCTACTTTCCCTGTATCTCTGAACCAGCTAGTGTCTACTGTTCCCTGTATCTCTGATCCATTTAGGGTCTACTGTTCCCTGTATCTCTGAACCAGCTAGTGTCTACTGTTCCCTGTATCTCTGAACCAGCTAGTGTCTACTGTTCCGTTTATCTCTGAACCAGCTAGTGTCTACTGTTCCCTGTATCTTTGAACCAGCTAGTGTCTACTGTTCCCTGTATCTCTGAACCAGCTTGTGTCTACTGTTCTCTGTATCTCTGAACCATTTAGGGTCTACTGTTCCCTGTATCTCTGAACCAGCTAGTGTCTACTGTTCCCTGTATCTCTGAACCATTTAGGGTCTACTGTTCCCTGTATCTCTGAACCAGCTAGTGTCTACTGTTCCCTGTATCTCTGAACCAGTTAGGGTCTACTGTTCCCTGTATGTCTGAGACAGCAATGGTCTACTATTCCCTGTATCTCTGAACCAGCTAGGGTCTACTTTTCCCTGTACCTCTGAACCAGCTAGTGTCTACTGTTCCCTGTATCTCTGAACCAGTTAGGGTCTACTGTTCCCTGTATCCCTGAACCAACTAGGGTCTACATTTCCCTGTATCTCTGAACCAGCTACTGTCTACTGTTCCCTGTATCTCTGAACCAGCTAGTGTCTACTGTTCCCTGTATCTCTGAACCAACTAGGGTCGACTGTTCCCTGCATCTCTGAACCAGCCAGGGTATACTTTTCCTGTATCTCTGAACCAGCTAGTGTCTACTGTTCCCTGTATCTCTGAACCAGCTAGGGTCTACTGTTCCTTGTATCTCAAAACCAGCTAGGGTCTACTGTTCCCTGTATCTCTGCCAGTGAGCCAGCTAGGGTCTACCGTACCCTGTTTCTCTGCCAGTGAGCCAGCTAGGGTCTACTCTTCCCTGTATCTCTGAAACAGCTAGTGTCTACTGTTCCCTGTATCACTGAACCAGCTAGGTTCTACTCTTCCCTGTATCTCTGCCAGCGAGCCAGATAGGATCTACAGTTCCCACAATATCTGCCAGTGAGCCTGCTATGGTCTACTGTTCTCTGTATCTCTGCCAGTGAGCCAGCTAGGTTCTACTGTTCTCTGTATCTCTTAACCAGTTAGGGTCTATCGTTCCCTATATCTCTGCTAGTGAGCCAGCTAGGGTCTACTGTTCCCATAATATCTGCCAGTGAGCCAGCTATGGTGTACTATTCCCTGTATCTCTGAACCAGATAGGGTCTACTGTTCCCTGTATCTCTGAACCAGCTAGTGTCTACTGTTCCCTGTATCTCTGAACCAGCAAGGGTCTACTGTTCCCTGTATCTCTGAACCAGCTAGTGTCTACTGTTCCCTGTATCTCTGAACCAGCCAGGGTATACTTTTCCTGTATCTCTGAACCAGGTAGGGTCTACTGTTCCCTGTATCTCTGAACCAGTTAGGGTCTAATGTTCCCTGTATCTCTGAACCAGTTAGGGTCTACTGTTCCCTGTATCCCTGAGACAGCTACGGTATACTGTTCCCTGTATCTCTGAACCAGCTAGTGTCTACTGTTCCCTGTATCTCTGAACCAGTTAGGGTCTACTGTTCCCTGTATCCCTGTACCAACTAGGGTCTACTTTTCCCTGTATCTCTGAACCAGCTACTGTCTACTGTTCCCTGTATCCCTGAACCAGCTAGGGTCTACTGTTCCCTGTATCTCTGCACCAGCTAGTGTCTACTGTTCCCTGTATCTCTGATCCATTTAGGGTCTACTGTTCCCTGTATCTCTGAACCAGCTAGTGTCTACTGTTCCCCTGTATCTCTGAACCAGCTAGTGTCTACTGTTCCCTGTATCTCTGAACCAGCTAGTGTCTACTGTTCCCTGTATCTTTGAACCAGCTAGTGTCTACTGTTCCCGGTATCTCTGAACCAGCTTGTGTCTACTGTTCCCTGTATCTCTGAACCATTTAGGGTCTACTGTTCCCTGTATCTCTGAACCAGCTAGTGTCTACTGTTCCCTGTATCTCTGAACCAGCCAGGGTATACTGTTCCCTGTATCTCTGAACCAGGTAGGGTCTACTGTTCCCTGTATCTCTGAACCAGTTAGGGTCTACTGTTCCCTGTATCTCTGAAACAGTTAGGGTCTACTGTTCCCTGTATGTCTGAGACAGCATTGGTCTACTATTCCCTGTATCTCTGAACCAGCTAGGGTCTACTTTTCCCTGTATCTCTGAACCAGCTAGTGTCTATTGTTCCCTGTATCTCTGAACCAGTTAGGGTCTACTGTTCCCTGTATCCCTGAACCAACTAGGGTCTACATTTCCCTGTATCTCTGAACCAGCTACTGTCTACTGTTCCCTGTATCTCTGAACCAGCTAGGGTCTACTTTTCCCTGTATCTCTGAACCAGCTAGTGTCTACTGTTCCCTGTATCTCTGAACCAGTTAGGGTCTACTGATCCCTGTATCCCTGAACCAACTAGGGTCTACATTTCCCTGTATCTCTGAACCAGCTACTGTCTACTGTTCCCTGTATCTCTGAACCAGCTAGTGTCTACTGTTCCCTGTATCTCTGAACCAACTAGGGTCTACTGTTCCCTGTATCTCTGAACCAGCCAGGGTATACTTTTCCTGTATCTCTGAACCAGCTAGTGTCTACTGTTCCCTGTATCTCTGAACCAGCTAGGGTCTACTTTTCCTTGTATCTCTGAACCAGCTATTGTCTACTGTTCCCTGTATCTCTGAGCCAGCTATGGTCCACTGTTCCCTGTTTCTCTGAACCAGCTAGGACTTACTGTTCCCCGCATCTCAAAACCAGCTAGGGTCTACTGTTCCCTGTATCTCTGCCAGTGAGCCAGCTAGGGTCTACCGTACCCTGTTTCTCTGCCAGTGAGCCAGCTAGGGTCTACTATACCCTGTATCTCTGAACCAGCTAGGGTCTACTCTTCCCTGTATCTCTGAAACAGCTAGTGTCTACTGTTCCCTGTATCTCTGAACCAGCTAGGTTCTACTCTTCCCTGTATCTCTGCCAGCGAGCCAGCTAGGATCTACAGTTCCCACAATATCTGCCAGTGAGCCTGCTATGGTCTACTGTTCCCTGTATCTCTGCCAGTGAGCCAGCTAGGTTCTACTCTTCTCTGTATCTCTTAACCAGTTAGGGTCTATCGTTCCCTATATCTCTGCTAGTGAGCCAGCTAGGGTCTACTGTTCCCACAATATCTGCCAGTGAGCCAGCTATGGTGTACTATTCCCTGTATCTCTGAACCAGCTAGGGTCTACAGTTCCCTGTATCTCTGAACCAGCTAGTGTCTATTGCTCCCTCTATCTCTGAACCAGCTAGGGTCTCCTTTTCTTGTATCTCTGAACCAGTTAGGGTGTACTGTTCCCTGTATCTCTGAGACAGCTAGGGTCTACTGTTCCCTGTATCTCTGAACCAGCTAGTGTCTACTGTTCCCTGTATCTCTGAACCAGCTAGTGTCTACTGTTCCCTGTATCTCTACCAGTGAGCCAGCTAGGGTCTACTGTACCCTGTATCTCTGAACCAGCTAGGGTCTACTGTTCCCTGTATCTCTAAACCAGCTAGGGTCTACTGATCCATGTATCTCTGAACCAGCTTGTGTCTACTGTTCCCTGTATCTCTGAACCAGCTAGGGTCTACTGTTCCCTGTATCGCTGAACCAGCTAGGGTCTACTGTTCCCTGTATCTCTAAACCAGCTAGGGTCTACTGATCCATGTATCTCTAAACCAGTTAGTGTCTACTGTTCCCTGTAACTCTGAGACAGATAGGGTCTACTGTTCCCTGTATCTCTGAGACAGCTAGGGTCTACTGTTCCCTGTATCTCTGAGACAGCTAGGGTCTACTGTTCCCTGTATCTCTGAGACAGCTAGGGTCTACTGTTCCCTGTATCTCTGAGACAGCTAGGGTCTACTGTTCCCTGTTTCTCTGCCAGTGAGCCAACTATGGTCTACTGTTCCCTGTATCTCTGAGCCAGCTATGGTCTAGTGTTCCCTGTTTCTCTGAACCAGCTAGGGTCCACTGTTCCCTGTATCTCTGAACAAGCTAGGGTCTACTTTTACCTGTTTCTCTGAACCAGCTAGAGTCTACCATTCCCTGTATCTCTGAACCCAGCTAGGGTCTACTGTTCCCTGTATCTCTGCCAGTGAGCCAGCTATGGTCTACTGTTCCCTGTATCTCTGAGACAGCTAGGGTTTACTGTACCCTGTATCTCTGAACCAGCTTGGGTCTTCTGTTTCCTGTATCTCTGAACCAGCTAGTGTCTACTGTTCCCTGTATATCTGAACCAGCTAGGTTCTACTGTTCCGTTTATCTCTGCCAGTGAGCCAGCTAGGATGTACTGTTCCCAATAGCTCTGCCAGTGAGCCAGCTAGGGTCTACTGTTCCCTGTATCTCTGAACCAGCTAGGTTCTACTGTTCCCTGTATCTCTGAACCAGCTAGGGTCTACTGTTCCCTGTATCTCTGAACCAGTTAGGGTCTACTGTTCCCTGTATCCCTGAACCAACTAGGGTCTACATTTCCCTGTATCTCTGAACCAGCTACTGTCTACTGTTCCCTGTATCTCTGAACCAGCTAGTGTCTACTGTTCCCTGTATCTCTGAACCAACTAGGGTCTACTGTTCCCTGTATCTCTGAACCAGCCAGGGTATACTTTTCCTGTATCTCTGAACCAGCTAGTGTCTACTGTTCCCTGTATCTCTGAACCAGCTAGGGTCTACTTTTCCTTGTATCTCTGAACCAGCTATTGTCTACTGTTCCCTGTATCTCTGAGCCAGCTATGGTCCACTGTTCCCTGTTTCTCTGAACCAGCTAGGACTTACTGTTCCCCGCATCTCAAAACCAGCTAGGGTCTACTGTTCCCTGTATCTCTGCCAGTGAGCCAGCTAGGGTCTACCGTACCCTGTTTCTCTGCCAGTGAGCCAGCTAGGGTCTACTGTACCCTGTATCTCTGAACCAGCTAGGGTCTACTCTTCCCTGTATCTCTGAAACAGCTAGTGTCTACTGTTCCCTGTATCTCTGAACCAGCTAGGTTCTACTCTTCCCTGTATCTCTGCCAGCGAGCCAGCTAGGATCTACAGTTCCCACAATATCTGCCAGTGAGCCTGCTATGGTCTACTGTTCCCTGTATCTCTGCCAGTGAGCCAGTGAGCCAGCTAGGTTCTACTGTTCTCTGTATCTCTTAACCAGTTAGGGTCTATCGTTCCCTATATCTCTGCTAGTGAGCCAGCTAGGGTCTACTGTTCCCACAATATCTGCCAGTGAGCCAGCTATGTTGTACTATTCCCTGTATCTCTGAACCAGCTAGGGTCTACTGTTCCCTGTATCTCTGAACCAGCTAGTGTCTATTGCTCCCTCTATCTCTGAACCAGCTAGGGTCTACTTTTCTTGTATCTCTGAACCAGTTAGGGTGTACTGTTCCCTGTATCTCTGAGACAGCTAGGGTCTACTGTTCCCTGTATCTCTGAACCAGCTAGTGTCTACTGTTCCCTGTATCTCTGAACCAGCTAGTGTCTACTGTTCCCTGTATCTCTACCAGTGAGCCAGCTAGGGTCTACTGTACCCTGTATCTCTGAACCAGCTAGGGTCTACTGTTCCCTGTGTCTCTAAACCAGCTAGGGTCTACTGATCCATGTATCTCTGAACCAGCTTGTGTCTACTGTTCCCTGTATCTCTGAACCAGCTAGGGTCTACTGTTCCCTGTATCGCTGAACCAGCTAGGGTCTACTGTTCCCTGTATCTCTAAACCAGCTAGGGTCTACTGATCCATGTATCTCTAAACCAGTTAGTGTCTACTGTTCCCTGTAACTCTGAGACAGCTAGGGTCTACTGTTCCCTGTATCTCTGAGACAGCTAGGGTCTACTGTTCCCTGTATCTCTGAGACAGCTAGGGTCTACTGTTCCCTGTATCTCTGAGACAGCTAGGGTCTACTGTTCCCTGTTTCTCTGCCAGTGAGCCAACTATGGTCTACTGTTCCCTGTATCTCTGAGCCAGCTATGGTCTAGTGTTCCCTGTTTCTCTGAACCAGCTAGGGTCCACTGTTCCCTGTATCTCTGAACAAGCTAGGGTCTACTTTTAGCTGTATCTCTGAACCAGCTAGAGTCTACCATTCCCTGTATCTCTGAACCAGCTAGGGTCTACTGTTCCCTGTATCTCTGCCAGTGAGCCAGCTATGGTCTACTGTTCCCTGTATCTCTGAGACAGCTAGGGTCTACTGTACCCTGTATCTCTGAACCAGCTTGGGTCTTCTGTTTCCTGTATCTCTGAACCAGCTAGTGTCTACTGTTCCCTGTATATCTGAACCAGCTAGGTTCTACTGTTCCGTTTATCTCTGCCAGTGAGCCAGCTAGGATGTACTGTTCCCAATTGCTCTGCCATTGAGCCAGCTAGGGTCTACTGTTCCCTGTATCTCTGAACCAGCTAGGTTCTACTGTTCCCTGTATCTCTGAACCAGCTAGGGTCTACTGTTCCCTGTATCTCTGAACCAGCTAGGGTCTACTGTTCCCTTTATCTCTGAACCAGCTAGGTTATACTGTTCCCTGTATCTCTGAGCCAGATATGGTCTACTGTTCCCTGTATCTCTGAACCAGCTAGGTCTACTGTTCCCTGTATATCTGAGCCAGCTAGGGTCTACTGTTCCCTGTATCTCTGAATCAGCTAGGGTATACTGTTCCCTGTATCTCTGAACCAGCTAGTGTCTACTGTTCCCTGTATCTCTGAATCAGCTAGGGTCTACTGTTCCCTGTATCTCTGAATCAGCTAGGGTCTACTGTTCCCTGTTTCTCTGCCAGTGAGCCAGCTAGGGTTTACTTTTCCCTGTATCTCTGAACCAGCTAGGGTTTATTTTTCCCTGTATCTCTGAACCAGCTAGCGTCTGAAGTCTTGCTACACTACAAAGTCATTCTCAGATTCTCTCCAAGAATATTGTCATCAGCAGGCATGCACCACAGCTCCATGAGGTAACCATAAAAATAGAACTCACTAAGAGAAGGTCCGTGTCCCAAATGACCCCCTATTCCCTACATAATGCACTACTTTTGACCAGATCCCTATGGGCCCTAGTCGAAAGTAGTGCCCTACGTAGGCAATATGGTGCCATTTGAGACAATACCATTTGGCATTTAGCCAAGATAAAGTGACATACAAGATAGTGAACACTTGAATCAGTTCACCTAATTAATACACAGGTTTTAGCTCAGCAGGCTAACACATTGATTTGGTGTGTAGAATCCCTGGCTTCGAACCCCAGGTCTGGTTGGTCACATCATAAGCTATAATGATTTATGCACCAACTGTTTTGTTTTTTCTCTCATAATTTGCTCTCGGGGTCTATTAGTGCTAAATAAGTATAGTTTGACAGGGAGGACTGTTGATCCTGAGTCATTACTCTGGGGTCTATTAGTGCTAAATAGGTATGTTTGACAGGGAGGACTGTCGATCCTGAGTCATTGCTCTTGGGATCTATTAGCGCTAAATAGGTATGGTTTGACAGGGAGGACTGTCGATCCAGAGTCAATTGGAAAGCATTATATTACTGTATCAATGGCTGAAGTCTTGCCCATTTGCAATGCAATTAAAAACTCAATTTTCGAAGAGCTTAGCAGCGGTTGATAAACGAGTCAGTAATCCGCTAACTGCTCCTCTGTTTGGCTGGAGCACAATAATGATTGACGGGTAGTGAGAGAGAGAGAGTGGCGGAGAGGATACTAAACTCACTGAGGACTTTCTAGAAAATAGTAAATAGGTTACACATAGAGAACCGAAACATTGGTGGTAGGCAACAGACCCATACCAATAAATATAAATATATTGCTGTAGTGGGTTCAGAAAAAAAGTGATTCGCAATGGCATTCTTGGCTGTCAATCATGTATCTCAAGCATGCATCATGAGTGAAAGAAAGGGACAGTAATTACGGCAATAATAATTATTATGAAAATGTAATTAAAAACGACCAATAACATAGAGAAATAGAGAGATCTAAATATGAATATTTAGGCTATAAGGCATAATCGCCACCAGCTTTGTAGGCTGTTTCTCTCATTCCCCAGTTCCAGTCACTTCAGAACCATGGACAGCACCTCATGCAGCGCACTCTATCCGGGGTTCTGAAAGGAGAGCGAGGAGGTCACAGACATACATGAATAGTGCTTTTCATTAGGATAGGGTTTGCCCACGCTATTAAAATAATTAGGAAATCAAAGATAGTCTATAGGTTTTTAACATGCTAGTCTATATAGATGTTTAACAATAATTGTAAGTCACTTCTGTTCATAGCAGTATGACAACACATTCACGAATACCAGAGTTTATGTGTAGTAGATTCCGGGCTGTTTTGAATAGCTTCTAATTATGAATCCACTTGTGTTCTTTGTTTTGCCTCAACTCTATCCGTGCTCACTAACACCAACTTCCCCTCATCATATCCTTGAGGCGGCAGCTGCACCAGCTGTAAGCAGTTAGCTACTGTAGCCAATTGAAAGGCATTGGCCGCCTGAGATTGCCATGCTTTCTCCTATTGATTGCGCGCGGATACAGTAATGTGGACGAGCGTGATACTTGTGTCTTGCAGTCAGTCCTACTAGTGGAGCCGAGCTGGGCTAGCGGTAGCCGGTAACGGAGTCCGGTGCACACAGAAGGAGGGAAGCTTTCTGATTCAACGACAGATAACATTTAATCAAAATCGCCACTGGTCCAATCGGAGGAGCTTGTTTTCTTAATCAGATCAGCTAGTTTCTCCACCACCATCTTTGGGACGGATAAGTCCCTGCCCCTCTCTCTCTCTCTCTCTCTCTCTCTCTCTCTCTCTCTCTCTCTCTCTCTCTCTCTCTCTCTCTCTCTCTCTCTCTCTCTCTCTCTCTCGCTCTCTCTCTCTCGCTCTCTCTCTCTCTCTCTCTCTCTCTCTCTGTCTGTCTCTCTCTCTCGCTCTGTCTCTCTGTATCTGTCTCTCTTCTCGCCTCTCACAGTTGCAGAAATTTGCTCCGCAGCCTGTGCTGCACCTTAATGAACCCAATTGGTGCACTGTGAGCGACCATCATAAATCTGAAGGATTTTCAGCGTCCGCGGGGTTGCTTATGAATTTGCTTAGGCAGACCCTTTTAAGGAGTTGAGTACGTACACCGGTTGGAGAAATTGAGAAAATGGCCCAAAACGTGGTTCTATTTTTATTGTGGCTTTCGGGCAGATCACTCGCAGGATTTCCCAATCAGATTAATATAGGTAAGTGGTTCGTAAAATAATTATAAAATCATTTAAGAATCATTTTGGCTTCCCCCCCCCCCCCCCCCCCGTCATTTGATGGATAATGCCTGTTCTTGGTTATCTTCCGAGTAGGACCTTTATCGTGTGTGTTATTAAGTAGGTTAGCTTGCTTTGCTTGCAGTAAGAAATTGTGAACTTGCCCCGCCGCTTTGATTACAGATTTTAAGAAATACAACGTTAGCAAAATGCTTGAAACAATCTACCACATTGAATGGTTCACGGGAAAATGTTGCAACTTCATAAGGGTGAAAATTGGAGGGAGCAATTCCGCAGTAACAGATTTCTGTAGAGAGAATGATGAGGAGTAAAGAAGGATTATGTGTGATCTCTTTCTCCTAATTCATTTGACGCACGATCCTGCCTGCATGATCTGTGGTGTTTGATTTAAAACTTGATTTCCGTGTATAAACAGAATGACGGGGATCGCTGCAGTTTAACAATTCGTATGTAAGCTACATACAAGTGAAGTGCCACTGAAGTCGATGTCTTCCTCAAGTTTTGCTCGACAGGCTGTAGGTAGGCTACCCTACCTACCGTCCGTGGGTTGGTTTTTGCAAGGGCCAGTGGTGGTTCCCTCCGGTGTCTATAAAAAGGCAGAGAGAGAGTTGGATGTAAAATGTGTGTAAATAATGATGGCAGTCTAAGTCCATTATGTATCTGTATGTCTTCTAGGTGGTCTGTTCATGCGGTCCACTGTGCAGGAGCACAGCGCGTTTAGGTTTGCCGTTCAGCTCTACAACACCAACCAGAACACTACGGAGAAGCCCTTCCATCTCAACTACAATGTAGACAACCTCGAGTCGTCCAACAGCTTCTCAGTCACCCATGCATGTAAGTACAGAGCTGTTTCAATTAAAATCTCCCTCTGCTCTGAATATGTCCAGAATTTCCCCTTGAACACACAAGTGCGCAAACACAGACACACCACACACACACACACACATTCATATGGCATTCATATTAACATAGTGAATACATGGAATGAAAATGCTCCTTCTTGGTCTGATTTAAATTCAAGCGTGTAGGCCTACTGTAGATAGGGCCAGGGTACAGATGGTGGGGTGCCAGAGTGCCTTTAGCGATGTCTCAATGGATCACTGTTGTTAAGCTACACCAGCGATCACCAACCTTTTCTGAGTCAAGATCACTTTCTGAGTCGAACATGACTTAGCCTATGCAACATTAACCAATCAAAAACAGTTCTGTAACAATGAGGTTTGTGCAGTAGGCTATAGGCCCAATACATTATCTCTGCATATTGGCTATGCTTGAATTGCCCTGCCAATGTGGTTCTAAGAACATTTTGAAATTAAAATTTAAAAAATGTGGTATATGCTCACACTGGTAATAGATACTTTTTTTTTTTACTGGACTGATGGCCTGCAACTGATGGTCAGTCTGAGGGGAGGGTTAGCAGCGGTGAGGCTGACTCTCACCCGACACAACGTCCCTCCTCTCTCCCTCCCTCCGCTCTCCATCCTTTCTCTCTCCCTCCCTCCCTCCGCTCTCCATCCCTCCTCTCTCCCTCCCTCCGATCTCCCTCCTTCCGCTCTCCCTCCGCTCTCCCTCCCTCCGCTCTCCCTCCCTTCCTCCACTGAGAAAAAGGAGGCACAGTCTTCCAGCTGATGGCGAAACTAAGTCACACTGCATTATTTCTGCCTCATGCACCAATTCATGTTGTTACTCCTAAGACCAGAGAAAGTGAAATATTCCTCGATATAAAAAAAGACACAAGCCGCTAATAATAACAACGCAAGATTATCGGAACACTATGCTGTACTCATTCATTACAGCTGCAGTGCTGGTTGCAGCGTATGTGGAAGTTGGGAGAACGCTCATTTTATGGCTTATAAAAATTGTGTTGACAAACTGTCAACAAAGTGTTGACAGTGCTGAATAACAACTTAAACACGAACTTACTCATAAAAACATCAACTCTTTGCTGTATTCGTTGTCTCTCTCTCTAGTCATGGTTTTAAAAGTTTTGAAATCTCACAGTATCAACTTTGCTGTGCGTTCAAGGTTTCATTTTACAGTCGAGGAAACTGTGCAGACACGGTGATCTGAGCTATCTGATTGGCCAGCCATAGGCCTATAGGTGCACTTGATTTGCCCTCTGGGCCTGCTGGGTAGGCAGAGTTCTACCTTCAGACACATTAAATGGTTCAAAATGGAAACACTTTGCATTCCAGGCGCTAGTGCTGCTGAATCAAGTGCACCTACCACCAACAGCGCAAAGTGGGGGAAAAAAATAGGTAGGCAAGGCTTTATAGTTGGTCTTTTTACAGAAATGCTCAGTGATCGACTGGGAATACCTTGGAGATGGACCAGTCGTTAACCACTGCGCTACACTGAGGTACAGATGTCTCAAAGGTTCACTGTTGGTACACTACACTGAGGTAGAGATGTCTAAATGGTTCACTGTTGGTAGGCTGCATGGTATTACTGAGGTAAACATCTCTGTGGTGAATACAAACCAAGATGTGCATCTCAAAAAAGCACCTTATTCATTTTGTAGTGCACTACTTTTGACCAGAGCCCATCAAAAGTAGTGCACTACAAAGGCAAAGGGTGTCATTTGGGATAAGAATACAAACCAGATTCCCTTGGCAACATCCTGAGGAGAAGACCATGGATGTATGATGGGGATGGCGTGGTATCTTTACGGTGAGACAGAGGCTGTATGGCCTTGGAAAGGAAAGACAAGAAAACATCAACAAATATGCAACAACCATGGAGCCAAGGATTCAGTGTGGGTGGTTTCAGTGTGCTCCTTAACAGACGTAAATGGTTGGATAAAACTGAGTTGGATTAAAAAAAACATCAGAATAGTGTTTTTTAATCTAGGTAGGAGTATCGGCTCTGATATGGGTATCTCCATATTTAAAAAGAGTGTAAGAGTAGGAGTTGCCTTTCAGATCATAATGAATGAGATTACATGGACAGGGGGACCTAAACACCTGATCCCAGACCAGCATTACTTCTCTGAGACGCTTTAGGAATACAGGCCCTGATCCTAGATCACCACTCCTTCTCTGGGACGCTTTACAGGCTCTAATCAGATGCATCATTCCTTCCTATAAGCTTTTCCACCTATATCACTGCACCACTGGATCAATCAATACAGACTCCACTCCATCAGTAACATGTTTCTCCCTCCATGCTGCTGTTACATGTAGCTCCTCTCAGTGTGGCCAATGGCTTATTCATCCAGTCAACCTTTCAAACTGCTCTGCTCTCTACTGTGTTCAAACTTCTCACTGCTCTGCTCTCTACCGTGTTCAAACTTCTCTCTTCTCTGCTTTCTACTGAGTTCAAACTGCTCTATGCTCTGCTATCTACTGTGTTCAAACCTTACTCTGCTCTGCTCCCTACTGTGTTCAAACTTTACTCTGCTCTGCTCCCTACTGTGTTCGAACTGCACTCTGCTCTGCTCTCTACTGTGTTCAAACTACTCTTTGCTCTACTCTCTACTGTGATCAAACGTATCTCTTCTCTGCTCTCTACTGTGTTCAAACATCTCTCTTCTCTGCTCTATTGTGACATTGTTTGTTGTTGCCGGGTGTCGATGTGAATGGCCTTCATTATGATGCTGTATATTGTGTTCCCTGTGGCCTTGTTTAGATCTGATTACAGGCAACATAAAGAAAGAGTCATGAAGGAAAACGATGAAAAGGTGAAAGGGAGGAAAGGCTGGCAAGACTAAGTGAATATGGTATCACAGTAGACTCACAGTAGACTCTCAGTAAACTCACAGTAGACTCTCAGTACACTCACAGTAGACTCTTAGTAAACTCACAGTAGACTCTCACTAAACTCACAGTAGACTCTCAGTACACTCACAGTAGACTCTCAGTACACTCACAGTAGACTCTCAGTAAACTCACAGTAGACTCTCAGTAAACTCACAGTAGACTCTCAGTAAACTCACAGTAGACTCTCACTAAACTCACAGTAGACTCTCAGTACACTCACAGTAGACTCTCAGTACACTCACAGTAGACTCTCAGTAAACTCACAGTAGACTCTCACTAAACTCACATTAGACTCTCAGTAAAGTCACAGTAGACTCTCAGTAAACTCACAGTAGACTCTCACTAAACTCACAGTATACTCTCAGTAAACTCACAGTAGAATCACAGTAAACTCACAGTAGACTCTCAGTACACTCACAATAGACTCTCAGTACAACTCACAGTTGACTCTCAGTACATTCACAGTAGACTCACAGTAGACTCACAGTAGACTCAGTACACTCACAGTACACTCACAGTAGACTCACAGTAGACTCACAGTACACTCACAGTAGACTCACAGTAGACTCACAGTAGACACAAAGTATACTCACAGAAGACACAGTAGAGTCATAGTAGACTCACAGTAGACTCACAGTAAACTCACAGTTGACTCTCAGTAGACTCACAGTAGACTCACAGTAGACTCACAGTAGACTCAGTACACTCACAGTACACTCACAGTAGACTCACAGTAGACTCACAGTTTACTCACAGTAGACTCACAGTAGACTCACAGTAGACACAAAGTATACTCACAGAAGACACAGTAGAGTCATAGTAGACTCACAGTAGACTCACAGTATACTCACATTAGACTCACAGTAGACTCACAGTAGACTCACAGTACACTCACAGTAGACTCACAGTAGACTCAGTACACTCACAGTAGACTCACAGTAGACTCACAATAAACTCACAGTAGACTCACAGTAGACTCACAGTAGACTCAGTAGACTCACAGTAGACTCAAAGTAGACTCAGTAGACTCAAAGTAGACTCACAGTAGACTCAGTAGACTCACAGTAGACTCAGTAGACTCAGTTTACTCACAGTAGACTCACAGTAGACTCACAGTAGACTCACAGTAGACTCAGTAGACTCAAAGTAGACTCACAGTAGACTCAGTAGACTCAGTTTACTCACAGTAGACTCACAGTAGACTCACAGTAGACTCACAGTAGACTCACAGTAGACTCACAGTAGAGTCAGTATCTAGATGTGGTCAAAAGGTTAGCCCAGATAGGGCAAAGACCATGGCCTATTCTCAACATCATAGTAGTATTCTGCTGCAGAGCCTTGTAAACAGACGTCTCTGGTCCTCTGTGGTTCTGTCCACTCCTATAATACTTTTATAATGTTTACTGGTCATTCAGCAGACATGTTTATCCAAAGCATCTTACAGTTAACACATGACCCATCCAGGAATTAAACCCACAACCCTTGTGTCTGTGTGATTGGAACCACATTGGCCCGTTGTGTCTGGTCATTGTGGCTCTCCTCTCCTCTCCTCTCCTCTCCTCTCCTCTCCTCTCCTCTCCTCTCCTCTCCTCTCCTCTCCTCTCCTCTCCTCTCCTCTCCTCTCCTCTCCTCTCCTCTCCTCTCCTCTCCTCTCCTCTCCTCTCCTCTCCTCTCGTCTCGTCTCGTCTCATCGTCTCCTCTCCTCTCGTATCCTCGTCTCCTCTCCTCTCGTCTCCTCTCATCTCCTCGTATCCTCTACTCGTCTCGTCTCGTTGCCTCTCATATCCTCGTCTCCTCTCCTCGTCTTGTCCCCTCTCCTCGTCTCGTCTCATCTCCTCTCCTCATCTCATCTCCTCATCTCGTTTAATCTCCTCCTCTCGTCTCCTCGTCTCGTCGCCTCTCCTCTCCTCTCGTCTCCTCTCCTCGTCTCGTCGCCTCTCGTCTCGTCTCGTCTCCTCGTCTCGTCGCCTCTCCTCTCCTCGTCTCGTCGCGTCTCGTCTCCTCATCTCGTCGCCTCTCCTCTCGTCTCGTCTCCTCATCTCCTCGTCTCATCTTCTTGCCTCTCCTCTCCTCTCCTCTCCTCTCGTCTCGTCTCCTCCTCTCGTCTCCTCTCCTCGTCTCGTCTCCTCGTCTCGTCTCGTCTTGTCGCCTCTCCTCTCATCTCCTCTCTTCGTCTCATCTCGTCTCCTCGTCTCGTCTCGTCTCCTCTCCTCTCCTCTCCTCTTCATCTCCTCTGTCTCCCCCAGCTCAGCTGTCTCTGCAGTGTCAGCTCATTAGCACACAGACCTCATACCGCCTCACTGCGCTGTCATTGGGTGAAGGAATAAAAATCCATACCCCCCACCAACCCCCACCTCAAAGTAACATACACCGGCAAATGAGTTGGGACTGAGTCCTACAGTGGAGAGGTGGGATGGTGGAGAGGTGGGTCTGAGAGGTGAGGGAGATGAAGCAGAGAAAGCAAAGCCCCCCATATCACAGTTAGCCAAAACAAAGACAACCAGGTGTTTTTCTAAGTGGAATGTGTCAGTGGACAGCCAGAAGACATTTGTTTGCTCTGCAAGCTGTCATGAGTGTTTACTATTTACCACACTAGTATATGGGTACAAGGAACCATCACTGGACATTATGTTGTGAGGAAGGAGGTTTATGTTTCCTATGCGTCCCCAATGGCATCCTATTCCCTATGAAGTGCACTACTATTGACCAGAGCACTATGGGCCCTGGGCTTTGGTCAAAAGTGGCACACTATATACAGATCTAGGATCTGAATTTGATCACTCTTTTGTTGATGAGAATTTTCCTGCGCCACAGGAAATGCAGATGAGCTTCGTGATTTACATAAATTCACTAAAATCCTGCACGAACACACGGTTATATTAAAAGTATTCCACTTTTCATGTAGCCTCATTTTGACCAGCTAATAGCCTAACCACCAATCAAGCAACATTATGGAATAAACGTTCAAATCCTGTTGCTGTAGGATTCTTTTGCTCAACATTACAGGTCAAATTAAGTTCCTACATCTGTAGGGAATGTTTATCATCCTGTCCTTACTTCCTGCTTTCTCCTTCGTCTCAGACCTCTGTGTGTCAGCAGGGGTGGAACTCACGTCTAGTTTAGAATCACTACATGCTGTTTGAATCACGATTTAACAAACACACATAAGCACACACACACACACACACACACTATGGTTAAATGGTGGGAACCCTGTTATCGAGATTTACCGGGATTTACCGCCCAAAACCACTAAATCACTGCGCGAAACTGGTAAATTATAATAAATTATTTATATGACCAGCATGAAATGGAACTGTTAAATTATACAGTGCCTTTGGAAAGTACTCAGACCCCTTGACTTTTTCCACATTTTGTTAACTCTCCTCTCCTCTCCTCTCCTCTCCTCTCCTCTCCTCTCCTCTCCTCTCCTCTCCTCTCCTCTCCTCTCCTCTCCTCTCCTCTCGTCTCCTCTCGTCTCCTCTCGTCTCCTCTCCTCTCCTCTCCTCTCGTCTCCTCTCCTCTCGTCTCCTCTCCTCTCCTCTCCTCTCCTCTCCTCTCCTCTCCTCTCCTCTCCTCTCCTCTCCTCTCCTCTCCTCTCCTCTGTCTCCCCCAGCTCAGCTCTCTCTGCAGTGTCAGCTCATTAGCACACAGACCTCATACCGCCTCACTGCGCTGTCATTGGGTGAAGGAATAAAAATCCATACCCCCCACCAGCCCCCACCTCAAAGTAACATACACCGGCAAATGAGTTGGGACTGAGTCCTACAGTGGAGAGGTGGGATGGTGGAGAGGTGGGTCTGAGAGGTGAGGGAGATGAAGCAGAGAAAGCAGAAAGCCCCCCATATCACAGTTAGCCAGCCAGAGAAGCGTGGGCTGGGCTGTTACCCTGCCATGGCGTCCTAGCTAACGAACACGCCCTGTGCCCTCTCCTTCACGCTGTTGATAGGGACACAGAAACAATAAGCAAATTAGTAAATAAATAATAGATAACGCCGTTGGTAATTTCACGCGTGTTGAAGGAGCAGGGGAGCATGGGAGAAAGAGGGCTAGATATCAGAATCTAATTAAAACCATGAAGGCAGGCAGGAGCAGAGAAAGTCTTCTTCTTCTTAGCTTAGAGAGAGGATCGGGCTCCTGAGGGAGCCGCTGTGGCCCCATTTCTGCTTTCTCACTCACACACACCGCCGCCACAATGCACATCTTATAGCAGCTCGATGAAGAGTGTGCGTGTGTGTGTGCATGTGGGTGCATTTGTGTGTGCGTGCATACACTGTGTGAGAGAAATGTACGAGCCTTTGATGATGTTGAGGAAAGAGTGGAAAAGCAACGTGTGCTCTGTCTGTCTCTGCACTGAAAATAGTGTGAAGTTGTAAACAGCCATTCCAGTTTTGTTGTGGGAACTGTTTATTTGACGAGTTTATGAAGTCGTCTGCTAGGGGTTGAATCTGCCTGTCTTCTACTGTATGAGCAGGACATACCGTCCTACATACTGTCCTACATACTGTCCTGCATACTGTCCTGCATACTGTCCAACATACTGTCCTGCATACTGTCCTACATACCGTCCTACATACTGTCCTGCATACTGTCCTGCATACTGTCCTACATACTGTCCTGCATACTGTCCTACATACTGTCCTACATACTGGCTTACATAATGTCCTACATACTGTCCTACATACTGTCCTGCATACTGTCCTACATACTGTCCTACATACTGTCCAACATACCGTCCTACATACCGTCCTGCATACTGTCCTACATATTGTCCTGCATAGTGTCCTACATACTGTCCTACACACTGTCCTACATACTGTCCTGCATACTGTCCTACATACCGTCCTATATACTGTCCTGCATACTGTCCTACATACCGTCCTACATACTGTCCTACATACTGTCCTACATACTGTCCTGCATACTGGCCTACATACTGTCCTACATACTGTCCTACATACTGTCCTACATACTGTCCTGCATACTGTCCTACATACTGTCCTACATACTGTCCTACATACTGTCCTGCATACTGTCCTACATACCGTCCTACATACCGTCCTACATACTGTCCTGCATACTGTCCTGCATATTGTCCTGCATACTGTCCTACATACTGGCCTACATACGGTCCTACATACTGTCCTACATACTGTCCTACATACTGTCCTACATACCATCCTGCATACTGTCCTACATACTGTTCTACACACTGTCCTACATACTGTCCTACATACCGTCCTACATACTGTCCTACATACTGTCCTACATACTGTCCAACATACCGTCCTACATACCGTCCTGCATACTGTCCTACATATTGTCCTGCATAGTGTCCTACATACTGTCCTACACACTGTCCTACATACTGTCCTGCATACTGTCCTACATACCGTCCTATATACTGTCCTGCATACTGTCCTACATACCGTCCTACATACTGTCCTACATACTGTCCTGCATACTGTCCTGCATACTGGCCTACATACTGTCCTACATACTGTCCTACATACTGTCCTACATACTGTCCTGCATACTGTCCTACATACTGTCCTACATACTGTCCTGCATACTGTCCTGCATACTGTCCTACATACCGTCCTACATACCGTCCTACATACTGTCCTGCATACTGTCCTGCATATTGTCCTGCATACTGTCCTACATACTGGCCTACATATGGTCCTACATACTGTCCTACATACTGTCCTACATACTGTCCTACATACCATCCTGCATACTGTCCTACATACTGTTCTACACACTGTCCTACATACTGTCCTACATACCGTCCTACATACTGTCATACATACTGTCCTACATACTGTGCTACATACAGTGAGGGAAAAAAGTTTTTGATTCCCTGCTGATTTTGTATGTTTGCCCACTGACAAAGAAATGATCAGTCTATAATTTTAATGGTAGGTTTATTTGAACAGTGAGAGACAGAATAACAACAAATAAATCCAGAAAAATGCATGTCAAAAATGTTATAAATTGATTTGCATTTTAATGAGGGAAATAAGTATTTGACCCCTCTGCAAAACATGACTTAGTACTTGGTGGCAAAACCCTTGTGGTCTAAGGCACTGCATCACAGTGCTAGCTATGCCACTAGAGATCCTGGTTCGAATCCAGGCTCTGTCGTAGCCGGCCACGACCGGGAGACCCATGGCGTGGCGCACAATTGGCCTAGCGTCGTCCAGGGTAGGGGAGGGAATGGCCGGCAGGGATGTAGCTCAGTTGGTAGAGCATGGTGTTTGCAACGCCAGGGTTGTGGGTTTGAAAAATACAAAAAATTATGTATGCACTCACTAACTGTAAGTCGCTCTGGATAAGAGCGTCTGCTAAATGACTAAAATGTAAATGTAAAAATGTAATCACAGAGGTCAGACGTTTCTTGTAGTTGGCCACCAGGTTTGCACACATCTCAGGAGGGATTTTGTCCCACTCCTCTTTGAAGATCTTCTCCAAGTCATAAAGGTTTCGAGGCTGACGTTTGGCAACTCGAACCTTTAGCTCCTTCCACAGATTTTCTATGGGATTAAGGTCTGGAGACTGGCTAGGCTACTCCAGGACCTTAATGTGCTTCTTCTTGAGCCACTCCTTTGTTGCCTTGGCCGTGTGTTTTGGTTCATTGTCATGCTGGAATACCCATCCACGACCCATTTTCAATGCCCTGGCTGAGGGAAGGAGGTTCTCACCCAAGATTTGACGGTACATGGCCCCGTCCATTGTCCCTTTGATGTGGTGAAGTTGTCCTGTCCCTTTAGCAGAAAAACACCCCCAAAGCATAATGTTTCCACCTCCATGTTTGACGGTGGGGATGGTGTTCTTGGGGTCATAGGCAGCATTCCTCCTCCTCCAAACATGGCAAGTTGAGTTGATGACAAAGAGCTCGATTTTGGTCTCATCTGACCACAACACTTTCACCCAGTTTTCCTCTGAATCATTCAGATGTTCATTGGCAAACTTCAGACGGCCCTGTATATGTGCTTTCTTGAGCAGGGGGACCTTGCGGGCGCTGCAGGATTTCATTCCTTCACGGCGTAGTGTGTTACCAATTTCTTTCTTGGTGACTATTGTCCCAGCTGCCTTGAGATCATTGACAAGATCCTCCCGTGTAGTTCTGGGCTGAATCCTCACTGTTCTCATGATCATTGCAACTCCACGAGGTGAGATCTTGCATGGAGCCCCAGGGCGAGGGAGATTGACAGTTCTTTTGTGTTTCTTCCATTTGCGAATAATCGCACCAACTGTTGTCACCTTCTCACCAAGCTGCTTGGCGATGGTCTTGTAGCCCATTCCAGCCTTGTGTAGGTCTACAATCTTGTCCCTGACATCCTTGGACAGCTCATTGGTCTTGGCCATGGTGGAGAGTTTGGAATCTGATTGATTGATTGCTTCTGTGGACAGGTGTCTTTTATACAGGTAACAAGCTGAGTTTAGGAGCACTCCCTTTAAGAGTGTGCTCCTAATCTCAGCTCGTTACCTGTATAAAGACACCTGGGAGCCAGAAATCTTTCTGAATGAGAGGGGGTCAAATACTTATTTCTTTCATTAAAATGCAAATACGTTTATAATATTTTTGACATGCATTTTTCTGGATTTTGTTGTTGTTATTCTGTCTCTCACTGTTCAAATAAACCTACCATTAAAATTATAGACGGATTATTTCTTTGTCAGTGGGCAAACATACAAAATTAGCAGGGGATCAAATACTTTTCCCCCTCACTGTACTGTCCTGCATACCCTCCTACATACCGTCCTACATACTGTCCTACATACTGTCCTACATACCGTCCTACATACTGTCCTGCATACTGTCCTACATACTGTCCTACATACTGTCCTGCATACTGTCCTACATACCGTCCTGCATACTGTCCTACATACCGTCCTACATACTGTCCTACATACCGTCCTACATACTGTCCTGCATACTGTCCAACATACTGTCTTACATACTGTCCTACTTACTGGCCTACATACCATCCTGCATACTGTCCTGCATACTGGCCTACATACCGTCCTACATACTGTCCTACATACAGTCCTACATACTGTCCTACATACTGTCCTGCATACTGTCCTACATACTGTTCCTACATACTGTCCTACATACTGTCCTGCATACTGTCCTACATACCGTCCTATATACTGTCCTACATACCATCCTACATACTGTCCTGCATACTGTCCTACATACTTTCCTATATACCGTCCTACATACTGTCCTACATACCGTCCTGTATACTGTCCTGCATACTGGCCTACATACCGTACTACATACTTTCCTACATACCGTCCTACATACTGTCCTACATACCGTCCTGCATACTGTCCTGCATACTGGCCTACATACCGTCCTACATACTGTCCTACATACCGTCCTGCATACCGTCCTACATACTGTCCTACATACCGTCCTACATACTGTCCTACATACTGTCCTGCATACTGGCCTACGTACTGTCCTACATAATGTCCTACATACCATCTTACATACTGTCCTATATACTGTCCTGCATACTTTCCTACATACTGTCCTGCATACTGGCCTACATACCATCCTACATACTGTCCTACATACCGTACTACATACTGTCCTACATACTTTCCTGCATACTGTCCTACATACTGTCCTACATACCGTCCTACATAGCGTCATACATAGCGTCCTACATACTGTCCTACATACTGTCCTACATACCGTCCTGCATACTGTCCTGCATACTGTCCTGCATACTGTCCTACTTACCATCCTACATACTGTCCTACATACCGTCCTACATACTGTCCTACATACTTTCCTGCATACTGTCCTACATACTGTCCTACATACCGTCCTACATAGCGTCATACATAGCGTCCTACATACTGTCCTGCATACTGTCCTACATACTGTCCTACATACCATCCTACATAGCGTCCTACATACTGTCCTACATACTGTCCTACATACCGTCCTGCATACTGTCCTAGGCTCAGGGGAAACCCCAAATGCCACCATATTCCTAATATAGTGCACTACCCTATGGGCCCTGGATCCTGGTCAAAAGTAGTGCACCATAAAGGGAACATTGTGCCATTTGGGAGGCAGGTTCAGTCTTCTACTCAACATGAAGGCTGTCAAACTGTTGCTGGACCTGACTAGGACTTTGAGCTGGAGCTTTTGAAATCATTCTTTATCTAACAGTGGAATGTCATGTTATTCTCCTTCAACATGATCAGCAGCATGTACTAGACCAGATCTGAGCCTCGTTTCCTGTTCAGGTAGCTAGCTAGCATAGCGTCCTGGGAGCCCTGTCAAGCTGAGCCTGCAAATAGCAGACAGTTCCTGCTGAGCTACAGCACAATAGTCCTCACACACACACACGCACACACACACACACACACGTACACACACATGCACACGCGCGCAAACACACACACACATGCACAGACACACATGCAAAAGCATGAAAGATCGCATGCACACACACACACACACACACACACAGACACACACACACCACTGTGCGCACAATAGTCCTTAGATGGTCACTCCGGATCAGTGCCGGAAATCTCTCTCTCTGAATGTGACAAGAATGTTGTTGAATTGAGAGTCAGTGGTGTGTTGAGTCATTCTGATGCTACTGAAGCTGGTCGTACCACAGTTGTATCAGTGCAGGGCCCGTAGCCACAAAGCCTCTCAGAGTAGGAGTGATGCTCTAGGATCAGCACAGGAAAGGACCTGATCCTAGATCGGCACTCCTACTCTTTGTGGATATGGGCCCTGGTCATGGTTTTCAAATAAAAGGTCTGGCGAAGGCAGTGAGGCCGATACGTACGTCAGCTTAAACAACTGATACTGGTAGCGCAGTGAGGCCAACACGTACTTCAGCTTAAACAACTGATACTGGTAGAGTAAGTGCATAGTGCAGAGTTTAACTTTTTCTGTGAGTCATGTTGTTATGAAACATTAAAGTGGATTTAACCTAAAGCGTTATAGCTACTGACTGACCAGTTAGCCAAAACAAAGACAACCAGGTGTTCTTCTAAGTGGAATGTGTCAGTGGACAGCCAGAAGGCATTTGTTTGCTCTGCAAGCTGTCATGAGTGTTTACTATTTACCACACTAGTA
This sequence comes from Coregonus ussuriensis, assembly GCA_031479575.1. Lineage (NCBI taxonomy): Eukaryota > Metazoa > Chordata > Actinopteri > Salmoniformes > Salmonidae > Coregonus > Coregonus ussuriensis. The sequence continues at coordinate 37,721,756 of CM062475.1, forward strand.
TATGGCTACAAGGAACCATCACTGGACATTATGTTGTGAGGAAGGAGGTTTATGTTTCCAATGCGTCCCCAATGGCATCCTATTCTCTATGAAGTGCACTACTATTGACCAGAGCACTATGGGCCCTGGGCTTTGGTCAAAAGTGGCACGCTATATACAGATCTAGGATCTGAATTTGATCACTCTTTTGTTGATGAGAATTTTCCTGCGCCACAGGAAATGCAGATGAGCTTTGTGATTTACATAAATTCACTAAAAACCCGCACGAACACACGGTTATATTAAAAGTATTCCACTTTTCATGTAGCCTCATTTTGACCAGCTAATAGCCTAACCACCAATCAAGCAACATTATGGACTAAACGTTCAAATCCTGTTGCTGTAGGATTATTTTTGCTGCAACATTAGAGGTCAAATTAAGTTCCTACATCTGTAGGGAATGTTTATCATCCTGTCCTTACTTCCTGCTTTCTCCTTCGTCTCAGACCTCTGTGTGTCAGCAGGGGTGGAACTCACGTCTAGTTTAGAGTCACTACATGCTGTTTGAATCACGATTTAACAAACACACATAAGCACACACACACACACTATGGTTAAATGGTGGGAACCCGGTTACCAAGATTTACCGGGATTTACCGCCCAAAACCACTAAATAACTGCGAGAAACTGGTAAATTATAATAAATGATTTACATGACCAGCATGAAATGGAACTGTTATATTATACCGTGCCTTCGGAAAGTACTCAGACCCCTTGACTTTTTCCACATTTTGTTACGTTACAGCTTTATTCTAAAATGGATCCTCAGCAAACTACACACAATACCCCATAATGACAAAGCGAAAACAGGTTTTTAGACATTTTGGCCCAGACTTGAACCCGATAACAGCACAATAATTTGGCCTTTTTTTGGTTTGGGCTCATTAAATGTCGTTAATATATGGCTCATCAGGTTCAGGTAGCATCAGGTTAGAATTTTCATGCAGATCAAAGCTCTAATCCAATCCAGACATTTATATGCTTTATAATGCTTTTGAATGACACTTCCGTTTTTTGGCGGTTACATGGGAGAACAATTATTCATACTCCGGATGGAACATTTCTAAAATCCCGGGAAAATATTCAACCCTAACACACAATGGCATTCACTGCAGTAATCCCTACAGTATGTTTGATTAAGCTGTTTTAGTGCAAGCTTTCAAAATTGTGGTCAAATTTGTGACGTGTCTGTTCGGTTTGTTTAAAAACAGCAGTGCGCTTTTGTGACGTTACTTTTGTGACGTTACCCCCCCCCCAACTCTTTAGCATGAAGTTCCAGTTTTGAACAGTATTAGTGTTGCCGCTCTTGTTGTGGTTTAATACCCCATTCATTATAACACCACAGTACCACAGTAACTAGTTACCTCAAAGATAGTGAAATGAGACCCAGTGCAACCTTAGACTTACCATTTACAATGCAGTACATCCAAACAATGCCAGTATGCTAATACTGGTGAAATAATGAATAAGTCGAGAGTTACAGAATGTGTTAGAACCATTTCTTTCAAGTGCAGATGGAAGCTTTCACACAGTAATTGAATTACTGACCGGCAGCAAAACAATGTGTGTCTTCAGTAATCCTTCAGGCTGCGCTTTGTAGTGTTAACTG